>BQNB010131759.1:0-18734 GCA_026074375.1 Tanacetum coccineum | reverse complement strand
AGGGAGTATTGAACATAAAATTTTGAAAGTGTTGAAAGATACCATAAGTATTTGAAATTTAAAGCACTTGAAAAATTATGTTCAACAATTTTGAAAACTACTTTAAGAATATTTCTCTTCTTTTCTTAGAGTAAGTGCACTGAAGTATAACAATCCGTATTGTAAAATCAATGTAATTATCCATCTATTAAATTAGACACACTGTAATATCCATCTATTAAATTAGATGCACTTTATATATCACCTTTTTACAGGGAAATTTTTGCTTTATCTCATTATGCAACGTAACTTGCATCTCTAAAGTAAACGAGCTCACGCAACCTCTACCAATGCCATCTCTATCTATGTTTACATCATGTAAACATCCTAATATGTCAAGTCTATATCCTAATATCATTTTTACCAAGTATATTTACTTCAAAACAAGCATTAAACGTTAACGTTTATATCAAAACCTTAATTATATGTAATGTATACATATAAAATAAATGTACAAACCTTTAAAGCATGTGTACAAGTATCATAGCACAAGATTTGAATATCTTTTCCCTCATAAATCAAGTTACAACTTTCTAAAGCTTAATGTACAAGTTAATAATGCAAGAAAGTTAAACTAGGTCATTTTACCTCCAAATTCATTTTAGTTTCTTACTACCACTTTAGCTCAAGGTACAAGCACTTAATGAATGACTTCTAAACCCTAAACCTAAACCTTAATTCATTTTAAACCCTAATCTATCCCTAATCCTAACCCTAATCCACATTTTAAAACCCTAAACCCTAACCCAAAAATAAACCAAACCCGCCACCTATTTTCTTGCATTTTACCCATTTTAAGCAACCAAGCACCTCAAGCAAGCATCCTAGCACCTCTTTGACATCACCAAGCAGCTTACAAGCACCTTTATTACCACCCTTAAGCTCCAAGTATTACATGGTCACCTCCTTGTCACCCTATGTTAGCCGTGACCCTCCAAGACCCCCACAACCTTCCAGCTTGCCAAGCTACACCTCCATAGCCCTCAATACTCACCCTAGGCCATCCTTAGTCATCTATCTATAGCTCCTAACCCTTAGCCACCAAGAAAACTTGGCCAACAAGGGTCTTGAACCCTATAAATAGCCGAATCCATGCACCCTTTCAAAACACACCTCAAATCTTCATTACACACACAAATGGAGTTCTAGCTCAGCCAAGGAAGAAGTATAAGATCCCTAAGCTTCAGAATAGAAGCCAAGAAGCAAGAAAAACAAAGTCTTGAAGCCATTTCTAGGCGTACAAGTCATAAAAACCCATTTTGACCCCATATAACTCCGAAGCCCTAAGATATTGTTTCAATAAAACTTATAATCTGTAATAGAATGGTTTCCATAATAACTCTTAAGGATCTATATATAAACTCTTGTTGTGAAGCTTTTGAATCCTCAAAGCCCATATGTTATTGAATAAAACCCAAAAACGACCCGTTTAGAACATCTTATTTTAGCTTATTCTAATATACTATTACCTGCAAATATCAATTTGGGAATCCTTAAAATAAGCATGGGCATGGCTTTTTAAGACTTGGTTTTGGCAAAAATATTTCCATGCATAGGGTATATATTGTGTAACTTTCAAAAATTTATAACTAAAGGGGCCTAAATATCATTATTCTAACTAAAGTTATAACTATAAGGACCTGTTTTGCCAAGTTTCAAAGTCAAGGGTTTAAAATTTTATATACTTTAATATATAAAAGGACTAAACTTGTAAAAGTTTAATAAAACCAAGGTATATATTTGCTAATTTTTGCAACTTAAAAATATAAAATAGAATATGATTATATAAATTATAAAAATTATTATTAATATTATAAAACTTGTATTTTACTTAAAACCTACACATTTATCGTTATGACTCCATAAATGCGATCGCATTATTTACGTTATATATTTAACATTAATAATATCACCAACTAACTTTTTGAAGAAACTTTAAAATCTTAATCGTATCACTTTACTTAGGAATTTTTCATAGAGTGTGATCATTTTAAATTTTCGTTTTTAAAACAGTTGCTGGTTACGATTTAAAAGTTGCCCTGCTCCTCAAACGATACTACAAAATGGCCTCTGGATTTTGATACCCCAAACAACGATACAATATTGTCATAATTTCAAAAATCAAAGATATACGTTAAACTTTTGGAAGTTTTGAAACATAAACTATCACACAAAGACTTGACATATCACCCCAAGTTAGCTTAACGAAGCCGTTACATTCACTTGATAAATTTTGCCGTTCAAACATATTTCCTATCCATTTACGGTGAGTTCATATCCTCACTTTTAAAATCTTCTAGTTCATAAACACGTGAGGGGATACATGCTAGTAAAACCATAAATACAAGTGTTATGTCCTAAATGTATGTTATCCTGATATATTATTGCATTGTGTCTAAGTCCCACTAAGCCAAAAGAACCCCACCACCAAGGGACCATTAATCACGCGAGTGAATATAATATTGTAAATAGCCTATTTGGATTGACAATCCCGTTTGTGTAGCCGATAGGTAACTAAATCACTAATTTCAAACCTCATTAGGTATAATGGCCATTAACCTACCACGGGGGTCATTATAGTTTATATATATCATTATTGATATATAACACTATTCCAGTTGTGTGAGTTCCATTAGCTTGAACGCAATAATACATTTTCCAAAAAATTTATACTCATTGCAATTATTACACTTATGGGTGTAATAACAACATAACCCACTCTATGATGACTTGTATTCACACTCTTATTATAAACCTATGAATTTCACTCAACCATTGTGTTGACCTTATTAACATGTTTATCTCAGGTAACTGAACATCCTATGGCACGAAGTGGTATGGACTTGAAGATGGCTAAACTGTTATCATTAAAATTTATGTTTTCATGTAGATTTTGGGACCTCTGTTTGTAAAAACTCTGATGAAATAATGAAGATAAGACTTATCATTTAAAAATGTATCTTTTGAGTCGCTCATATGAATAATGACTGTTGTACTAGTAAATAATAACCCCAGATAGCTTCCCCTAGCTATATGTCATAATGGGTGTTATAATTTGTATCAAGAGCCACGGTTATAGAAACAAAAGTTGAAACCTAAAACTATAAACTACTTTTCTTTTTCCATCCAAGAAAGTCCTTCCGTGCCACCGACATCTTCAGAATAGTATTAAAAGATACTAGCCTATTATACTATTATATAAATAAACTTATTTATTTAACTATTGGGTTTTAACAGAGTGATACTTCTCCCCCCGACCATCCTACTTCCGATATTAGGATGCTTTTTCCACGTAACTTTCAGGACTATAACCCGGCTTCCCAGGACTATTTCCCGCCAGCTTTACAAAACAACTTAATTTCTAGCTCTTCAAATAACTCATTTGGAGAAGTTTTCTAAATTTCACCAACCTTTTCATTTTTCATGAAGACCCCCTATATGAAGTCCATGCCATGCAGACTATTCTAAAGAATTACCTATTCCACCACCAACTATTGTGCCTCCATCTACAATGCATCTCTAATATTTAATCCTCAAAGAATTCTTTTCTTCGCGGAGGAATTATGTCAACCTAAGAAACAAGGAGGCCCATAACCATATCATTCTCCTCTACTTCCTGCCCTACCTCAAGAATTGAGATGGGGAGAAAGCTCTTCGAATACAATCTGGACCGTTCACGAGAGCACATTGAGGAAATCCTGAATCACCTTAAATGATCTCTCTCTCCAACCGCATTGAGCACATAGAAGAAAAAATAGAAGGTCTCGGAAAAGGTTGGGTGATTATACAATAAGATTTCTACAATCTGGAAGTTGAACTCCAAAAGGCTCATGCTCGAATTGCTAAACTTCAAAGAAAGCAAGTGGGAAATAACAACAAATTGGCTCTGTATCGCTTTAGATTGCTATCTAGAACAAATCATCAAAAGAAATCACTCCATCACAAGCAAGACAGGAAAGTCTTTTGAATGCGAATTATGAACTCCAAGAACAGCCAGGAATGTGCCCATCTTACTACTAGACTAGATACTGAAGTTATAGCTTTTGAAAGAAACCTAGGCCACAGGAGTGTGGTATAAATAACACACTAGTTAAATTTTTGAATATGGACAGTACAAAGGCAAGTTGGTCAAGTCTAATACAATGGCAGATCCGTTTATACCTTGTTGTTTCATAATACTGATAAATCCTCCTAAAACAACTTCTCTTATATCACATTCTCCTCTCATCGTTGATGAATCATACCATGATTTCATAAATAACATCAATAGTTACTTATTTGATATAATTATCTATGATTTTCGATAATCACTATTGTGAACAATGATTATTTTGAACTTTAACATTTTAATACTTGTGAATTCAGTCTTATTATGTGTTCTCTTATGTTGAATAGAATGCCTCCAAAAGGAGTTAACATCTTAAGCACCCAGCCTATGAATCAGGCTGCCATCAGGAAACTAAGTTGCTAACAGTTGTACCAGCAGCTCTGGAACACAAGCCCTAACATAAAAATACTGATAAATCCACCCAGAGCCACGAAAGCCCCGTGGCGAAAGACAATGTAGCTACAAAGAGTTTCATGAGCTTGCCAACCGTATCAACTCAAAGTACGAAAGGCGCTATGGTCTCATCTACTGGTTTGAAAGACTAATCATCATGTTTTCCCTTACAACCTTTACTGAAGAACTGCAAGGTAAAGTTGCTACTGGACAATTAACTAAGAATTCTATTTGGTGAATTCTTTTGTGCCCAACCTTTTGGATAGAAGAAGCTTACAAGATTAACCTGGGCAGAATTCAAAAACCTGATGATAAAGATAAACTTTCCCTGAATACTAATATCCAAAGATAGAAGTACGATTATACCATCTGACTGTGAAGGGAATGATTCTCAAGACATAATTGAAAGAATCCCAGGAATTTTCAACCTTGTGGTCCCCACTACGATGCCTGATCTGAGAAATGAGAGTTTTCAAATGAGGGATTGCCTGAAGTATTGAAGGGAAACGTACCACTCCACTTCTCTACCACCGCCTCTAAACCTTAAACTCTAGAGGAAGCCATTAACATAGCCCAGAGGCTAATGGATCAGGTAACAAAGTATACTCTAGTGCAAGTATCAAGTGATCACAAACAAAAGTTTGACTACAGAAGAACTTCAACACAACAACAAACAACTACCGTATCACCAACACCAACAACCCTAGCAATAATTATCCGAAGCCACAACAGAAAAAGAATGACGAGGAAACCTTCAGGGCCTTTTCTGCGAACCTAGTCCACCAACCCACCAACTAAAATAATGAATATACTGAAAAACCGTCCGCTTTGTGTAAAAATGAACTCTGCAATCACCCAGGACTCAGCACTGTTAGTATAATACTTTGCAACAAGGCGGGCCATCCGACCAAGAACTGCAGAAACAAAAAAGCCAAGCCACTGGTAGTAATCTGCTACCAAGTGATAGTTTACTTTGCCATGCATTTGAAGAAAGGGGCATTAATGCAAATCAGTGCTGAAAAGACGCACCAACAACAATGCCCAGGAAGAGCCTAACATGCTAAGGGATAGAAAATGCTCCATCCAAAACCTAACATATTCACGGGTATTTACTTTTAAAACCAACTCTAGCTAGAGTATTATTTTGATTCCTGAGCTGATAAAAATTCGTATTCCATAATGCTCTTGCCTCTAAGCAAAATAATCCACCCATTACAATAGATTCCTTTTTGCGATATCAAAATGGCTTGACTAAAACTAGAAGCATAAACACTGTTATTCAGGGTCAATCCTGACCTTGTTAAACCAACCTTTCAAAATTGATTCTTATACCGTAATAAACTCCGGATATTTTGACGTCGTCCATTGGATAGTGATGGTATACCAAGTATCATCATTGCTAGGATCATATGTGAATGAGAAAGACCGTCCACATTCCCATCGACTGTAAAACACATTTATCATTCGAGTGAGAAAATTAAAACCCGAGCTAAATCTCATATCCTGTATAAAAACAAAAGGTATATATCCATGGGATGTCCCTAGTTTTTTCGTACCCAAATAAAAAGAATTGGACCGAAGAAACGACTAAAAGACATACCTGTATCAGAGAAATCCTGAAGTTTTCCTGAATATCTACTGCATTCCAACCAAACTTCGTCAAGTAGAATTTCAAACGATAATTCCATGAGCGAACACCTGTAGCCCGAGCACCTTAAGATTAGCTCCTTCAAAATGTATAACGTATCTAACGCAACTTTCAGAGTTGGCGACTGAGGTTTTATTTCGACCAAGTACTTCACCTTGGGATCTCCTATCAATTTGTTCTTTAAAAAGAGAAGATGGATCTTTTTCCAAATGTGTATCGAATATCGGAAGTTGAATAACAACCGTAAAGAATCGTTACCTATTACCCATATTCAATACTTATTTGACCAACTTCAAGGTTCCGAGTGTTTACTCCCAAAGATTCTACTTGAGATAAGGTTATCAACAATTGGAGAAAGTCAGGGATGAAGAATATTCCCCAAGACCTTGCTTTTAAAACAATGGATACGGACATTATGAATTTCACATGATACCATTGGTTTAACTAACGCACATGCAGTATTTATGGATCCATGAATCGTGTGTGTTAAACCATAGCATGGATAAATATGTGGATAGTGTTCATCGATGATATTCTCATCTACTCTCGTAACAAAGAAGAGCACACAAACATCGAGAAATAATCCTAAAATTGACTCAAGAAAGAGAAGTTGTTATGCCAAAGATTCTCTACCTTATTTAGTGAGATTAACTGATTCTTACGTGCATTTTTTGGACACTTAATTGATAGTCAAGGACTTCATGTTGACCCCGCCAAGATTGAAGCAGTTAAGAATTGTACATCTCCTACTACACCCACAGAAATACGTTAATTCTTAGGACTTGTCGGTTACTACGGGAGATTCATCGAAGGTTTTTCAAAAATTGCAAAGTATTTGACTGAATTAACCCAGAAAAACAAGAAGTATATCTGGGGCGAAGATCAAGAGTTGCTTTCCAATTACTAAAACAGAACTCTATAAACTCCAATCTCCTTAGCATTACTAGAAGGAAACACAATTTTGTTTTTTATAGAGAGTAGCAATCCCATCAAGGTCTGGAGCGTGTTAATGCAAAAAGAGAAGGTATTGGCATATCATCCCGACAACTTAAACCTCAAGAAGAAAACTATACCAACTCATGACTCTCGAATTAGGAGCAGTTGAATTCGCTTCTTAAATTTGGAGACCACTACCTATACGTAAAAAGAGTACTGTGTTTTCAAAGATAAAATATTGTTCATAATTGTTAATAAATCAGAAGATATCCGTTAAACATTTATGAAGTTTTGAAATTTAGAACTAATCACAACTAAGACTTGACATATCACTCCAGTTGCGACGAAGCCGTTACTTTCACTTGTTAAACTTTTTTTTTTCCCATCAATTAGGTATTCCCTATACTAAATTAAGGGGTGATTTTCATAGCCTCACTTTTAAATATTCTATTTTATAAACCCTTGAGGGGGATACATGCTATAAAACCCAATAAATAAAGTGTTTCTAAATGGTATGCTATCCTGATAAATTATTGCATCTGTGTCCTAACTCCCTTTATAGCCAAAAGAACCCCCACACATCATGGAACCATTAATCACTTGCGAGTGAAAACTGAATAGGCCCCCCCCCTATTGGGATTTGACGAAATCCCATTTGGTTAGCCGGTATAGGTAAAACCAAGACGCATCTATATTTTGAAACTCATAGGTATATTGAAAATTACCTACACGGGCCATTAATCTTTAACCTATATGCATTATTTATATATACACTAGTCAGTTTGAGTGCCTTGAGCTTAGATGCAATAATACTGTTTTCCATAATAATTGTACTCATTGCAATTATTACACTTATGGGTGTATAACAACATAACCCACTCTAGATGATGTACTTTGTGTAATTCCACTATTTATTAATAAACCTGTGAATTCACTCCACCATAGTGTTGACCTTTTTAGCATGTTAATCCTTAGAAACTGAACATCTTATGGCACAAGTGGCACGGACATATGAAAGATGGCTTAAACTGTTTTTTTGCCTAAAAACTTTGCCGATGATTAATGAATGAAACTTATCTTTTAAAAAACATAATTTTGTTTGAGTCGCTTTCTATGATTATGACTGTTGTACTATAAAATAATACCCCGGATTAGCTTCCGCTGCTATATGTCAAAAATGGGGGCGTTATAAATGTGGACCTTATTCTCACTATATTTTCTCTTTAGGAAAGGATTTCAAACTAATTATGGTCTAAACCGGGTTTACTTTATATGAATAAAGACATAATTTATTTGTCACTAATAATAATAATAAAATCCTTAGAGGATTTAGGAATAATGGGAGTGAAAAGTTTAGTTTTTCTAATTTACTACAATTATCCTTTATTAGTAGTGTACATCTATCTTATATGTGGCTTGTGATTTCGTATTTTTAATGCTTAGTTTTTTTGGGATTGTGAAAAGTCGAGGATGAGAACTTCTATTTTAAAACCTATTAGTAAATTTATCTTAGATCTTTTGTCCGTTGATATTTAATAATTAGTTTAAAACGGAGGGCGTGTTTCAAAAAAAATTGATATTGAACCTTTTAATGGACCTTTTCTGTTCTTGTTTGATTATGAGGGGTCATAAATTAAAAAGGGGATTTAATTATTTATTTATAGGCGTGTTTTATTTACATTGCGTGTGGGACCAACAATGGCATTAGAGTGGGGGAGTTTTTTTGATGTTGCTAAAACAAACATCTTTTTTGTACCATGTAAAAAACACTATTATCCGACTAAAAATGTGAAAATGATGGATAATTATCTTGCAAATATGTTTGTTTGGTATTTTTATGTCTTGCAGGTAAAAGGATTGAAAACAGAGCAAAAACGGGTAATCAGAGGTTCGTTTCGATCAAGAGTGCTTAATAATCCAAGATCAAGACAAAGTCAATAAAAAGTCCCCGAGCATAGCCAATGGAAAGAGCACTGATAAAACAATCCCTCGTGCCATCCGGATCGTTATTGGGCCACCCGTAATCCATTTTTAATTGGTTCTGGGCACAGCCCAACAAAACAAGAAGCCCTACAAATATTGCTTAAGACCTAATGTGATTTAATAAAAATATGAAGTTGATGATGCAAGCCTTACGTGAGGCAGAATTAAATAAAAAAAATGGCATGTGCCAACCCACTATGAGATGAAGGGACGAGTAGGATTTCGACAAACGCGCAAGGGCATTTCAATTCATTTCAATTAAAAGAGCAAATTGATCTAACAACAAAGCTAAACTTCGAGTGTTAATGAAGCCATTCACAAATGGCCACAGGTGGCGCCACTTTCAATTCGTGGATCAGTTTTGTGATCCCGTGGAACAAAAATGCTAGCAAGGATTGGCATACTACAAGCACCTAATGATTGTGACCAAATTTACAAATTCTATAACCCCTTCTTGTCCTTATTTTCCCTATAAAAGTCCATGCCTCTCCCTTTCATTTTTGGCAGGTTAGGAATTTTAGCATATAAACTTAAAGTTGTGAGCATATTTTCATTTTCTAGCATATTGTAACTCAGCTTATTTCACAATCATAATATTTTTGTAATAAAATATGGGCAGCTTAGAGAGATCTGGATTTCTTATTTTTATTGCTTATTCGTTCGTTTACTTTCTTTTCGTGCTAGCTTAATTCAATATATCAGTGAGACTCATGCTATTACTTCAGCTTTAATTATTCTTAAAAGTCCTTAAAAGCTTAAAAAATGACTCCTATAAGCTCTCCAAGCTCATTCGATTCATTCTCAAACATTTTTAAGTACTTTTCGAAATAATAAGCTCAAATAAGCTCGGTTATAGCTTATTATTGTGCTTATATAGTCTTTGTGTTATTAGAAGCTCTTATTTTCCCGATAAATAACTTCAAATAACTTATTTGGTTTTATAAGTGAGCCATATTGGCTAAAATCAATCTTTCGTGAGATTTATTTTGCTTGTTGCTTTAGGATTTTAAGTATGCTTATAGCTTTTTCTAATCCTTGTTGCCAATCTCGAATTGCTTATTAGTGCCTCTTTATTGTCTATTTTCAGTGCTTAAATAATTATTTGCCTCGTTGAGATTATTAGTGCTTATTCGATTTCAAAATTTGTATTCCAAGTGCTTATTTGTCTAAGTTTTCAGTTGGATTGTGGTCACTCGGCAACGAATCCAAATAAAATCTCACTTGTTATGAATAGAGTGGATTTACTATTGATGCTTACTAGAGATTATTCGAATATAAGAAGCCTTATTTTTTTCATTTAGATTTGCTAATTTTGAAGTGCTATCTTTTGTATCATTATGGAAACTATTTTCGTGGTTTAATCTGAGAAGCTTTTATCCATTTCCTAGCTATCAGGATTGCTTATTTTGTGCTTATATGTACAAGTTGTACGTGTTTGGCTAGTGTAGAACTGGTATTTGTGTGCCATGATTGATCATTGCTATTCTGGTATTGAGCCATTTGGTTTGTAGAAAAGTGCTAGTGGCCTAGTCTTATGGCCACAATCTCACTAACCTAGTTGCTTTTATTAGAAGCTGAATTAGGCCCTCGATTTGAATTTGGTTTTGGGCCTGGGACTTGCAAATTATGATGTATATGTTTATTGTTAACAGTTGAGTTTTGTTTTGTGTTCAATTTTGGTATCGGTCAATCATGCGGCGTGAAGCTTAAGGGTTTATTTAGCTAGACCGAATTTGATTATTTGCTTTAGCTAAATAAATCGGGTGGTATTCGTTTATTTGCGGCTCTTCAATTCGGTTCCATTTTCTATCCTTTTTCAATTAATTAGTGTAGCTTTAGTATAAAATGTTTTGCTTTGCTTATTTTATCATTATGCATAGTGAAATAGTTAATTAGTGGCTTGTTTAATTGATATTGGAATTGGGAAATTAAGTGTGGTTTTGGAAAAGGTTTAGTTTTGAATTTAATAACCTTTGATTATTTGATTAATAGTTTTGAATATTTTAAAGGGGGCAAAATTCAGAAAAATTAAGTCAAACTAACCCATCTGTAATTAATAAATTTTAAAGAGATTTATTGTCAAAATAAGCAACGTTAAGGAGATAATAATTTTTTCTAAAATTTAATTAGCAAATAAACCTTAATTCACACTTAATGAATTTTTCACGTCACTTAGCAAGCATTTCAAATCATATAAATCTCTTATTTCATTTTTAGCCTTTAATTCTAGTAGTTTTAATTGTTTAGTATAAACATAGTATTAATATTATTAAAAAATTTTTTAGCATTAAATATAATTTTCTCACCTAAAAAGTATCCCTAATTTGCAAAAACAAAAAAAAAACCTAAAAGATAGACTCAATGCATTATACTTCAAAACATTAACATAAGGATTTCAAGTCATCTCTCGCCGTTGAAACAACTACTCGAGAAGATAGACTATTACTTTTTCTAAAGTAATTTTCTTATCTAACAGGATATACTATATATTATTACGACACGCATTTGACGTTTATCAAGACTTCATCCTCCTTTTTAGCAGGTTCCAAGCACATCCTTGAGATGATATGTAAATACATGTGCTTCAGTCCACTAAGCTTTCAGCTTTCCACATTGAACTCAGCTACCAAGTTGTCCTTAGTAGGGAGTGGGTAATCCAAGCATTCCAACAACGAACTTTCGTGGACTTTAAACCACCCCTTTAGCAAATTTATAACCAGTCCTCTACTAGTCCCTATCGTCAAGTGACCAGCCTAAAGTTTTTGTTGAGAGCCTCACAAACACTATAATATCACCAATCACCCGCATTCGTGATAAGCTTACTAATCATGCTATGCATGTCACTGTAATTATATTAGACTTCCCGATTAGTAATTGGCTATATGCATTTGCCCACTATCAATCATCATTTAATAAAGCGGATAGGAAATAGGTTATAAAGGGTTAGGGACAAAAATGGAATCTCAATATCAGGGTTTCCAAATCATTTAGCTTCCTTACCAACAAGCTGCTAACGCCTAACAAATATCAGATGTCCATTGTTAACCAGTGATGCAATTGTTTTCTTCCGAAGCCAGCTCAAAAAATTACACCTCCACTAAGCAGGAATACCTAGCCCCTGGTAGACAAATTATCTTTAGTGTTGCTGATCCAACTTGCATCAGTGTAATTTCTACCATTGAAGGATAACCAGTATAAGTCATTCATACCATGGTTTTTTCTTCAGGACTTTCATACCCCTCGTGATTGCTTAACAGTGTTAGCCCTCAGGATTACTATGTATACATGCTCAGGCAACCATTCACCCTTAATTAACTAAGTTGATATAACAAGAGCCTGACCATTATTAGGCATCAGCTTCTCACTTGTATCCATTGGAGTACTCACTGGAGTGCAAACAAAGTAATTAAATTTCTTCAATACCTTCTCAATATAATGAGACAGAGAAATTTGCTATCCTACTACCTTCGATCTTATAATCTATACCGTTAGGATATACATCAGCCCTCCCCCATGTCCTTCATAGAGAACCTTAATGACAAAAATTCCTTTGTTAGGTCAACCTGAACTTGGTCAGTGCAAAAGATCAGCATGTCATTAAAATATAGGCAAATGATGTCTCCTTTACCAATTATCAAATTTGCTATATACACATTTTTCAGCTTGGTTAAGTAAATAACCATTAGACAAAACCACTTCATGAATTTTTTTGATGCCATTGCTTAGGTTGCCTGTTTTAGTCCATAAAGAGACTTAATTAGTTTACACACCTTGTTTTCATGTGCCAAGGTAATTATGAAGCCCAGAGGTTGGTTTCATATAAGACCGCCTCATCTAGATACACAATTTCCAAGAAAGCTGTCGTCACATCCATCCTGATGAAATAATCAATAAAGAATTGAATGCCATAGCAATCATAGTCATATGGTACAGATACAAGTTTGCCACTGGAGCTAATTATCAGAAGTATCCAAATCCCTAACTTCTATCTAAAGCCTGAAGTACTAGTCATGCCCTTGAACTTTTTCAATAGTTTCCATCTACCTTCATTTGCTTTTGAAGATCCATTTTGCAGCAAGAGATTAGCAACCTGGAGGTAAGATCAGCAACACCCAGGGTTGTTGCCACAAGATGAAATTCCATCTCCATCATTAAATTCTTCTTTCCAAATAAAGCAACATCCTGAGACCTTCATTGCTTCATCAAATTATCTTGGGGTCATCCCTCAACAATTAAAGGCAAATAGGAGTGTTTAGTCATATACCTCATCCCTTGTGTCCGTTCAATTAAGTATAATTTAAATTCAATGTCCAAATTCCTTTTGAGATCTTCTTCCCTTTTGCTTTTTCATAAGCTTAGGTCGATTTTGTGCTGAACAACCCTCTTTAGTGACCTTTACAGGGACAACTAACCACAAATGTCTTAGGTTCCTTTAAGAATACTAAGACCATGTGTCCAAATGGACTAGAAGAGAATCTACTCGTCATCAAAGATACAAACCCCTTTTGATTCAATTAAAGTTTAATTATAAACTATATTACCATTAGGTTCAATAACAAAGAATCTAAAATCCTTGGAATGCTTAGCATATCCAACAAAGATGCATTCAAGGCCTTTTTTACCTAAATTTTTCATCTTTGGATCAAGGAGTCTTACAACTGCTTACAACCCCAAACCCTGAGGTAGTTTAGGTTTGGTTTCCTTTTAGTCCAGAGTTCATAAGGGGCAAATCCTGTTTCCTTTTTTATTGGGAAACCATATTAAATAAATATTAAGCTGGATAACAATAGAGCTATCAAGCCCACAAGAACCCTGACTCAGTTCCTAAGTAGGTACAACATAGAATTAAACCATTTTCTTCAATACTTTATTTTTCCTTATCAGATATAACCGATTTTGTTTATGAAGATAAATGGGCATCCGTTTCGCATATTAATGTACCAACATACTAAAAATACAAAGTATCCATGTAACCTATAACCTTCCCCTAGTCCAATCCTAATCTTTTGATTATAAGACCCTTAGTCGGTATACAACTTTAGTTTTGAATAATTTGAATTCATCTACTGCTTCATCCTTAGTATGTAATAAATAAACACAACAAAACCTTGAAACATCATCAATAAATGTCACAAAGTATTTCTTATTCCCTAATGAGGGAGTAGCATGCAAATCACATAAATCACTGTGGATTAGCTCCAAAACTTTAGTTTCACGTTTTACATTTTGAAATGGTTTCTTAGCTATTTTGGTCAGCATGCAAGTCTTACACTTTTCGATGTCCATGTCAAAAGCTGGGATTAACCCATCCCTAGACATATCTTGCATCCTCTTAAAGTGGACATGGCCAAGTTTAGCATACCATATGATTTATGAATATCATTAACAATATTAAGCCTAAACATTTGATTACACAAATTGCCAAAACCAATAAACACACCATGTTTGAATAGAACAAATTATCAGATTCAATCACTTGTTTATAACCATAATTATTCAAAACACTACTTGAAACCAAATTCTTCTTAATGTTAGGAACATGCAAAACATTAAACAAGAAAACCAATCAATTGTTACCTTTTGTCTATGATTGGCTATCTTTTGTAGTGACCATTTCTTAAGAGGTTTGATCTAATAAGAATCATAATTATGGGTGTTAACATGTTTGTGAAACGAACCGCGAATCAAACTAGTTAAAACATAAAGTAGTCTTGAATTGATTGATTGAACGTAAAGCTTGTTTTTGTCACTTAAGGTCTTGAACGAAGATTGAAGGTTTTTTGAAAACAATAATTTAGATCACCATTCTAATTCATAATAATCAACATGTAAAATGTCATCACAATCATAACACATGGATTTCCCATACTTAGTTAATTGAGTTGGTTTTTAATCATTTGAATATTTAAATCTTTATTATTTGCTTGTTCGAAATTTTAGCAACCCAAATTTTAAACCAAACCTAAACCAACAAAGCACTCCAATCCCCGCGAACGAATCCCTGGCTTACCATACATCTCTTCTAACACGGAACGAATACACTTCTCGTATGTTTTGCTAAGAAAATGGGTATCCCGAATTATAAATTTAGAACTTATCCGTATCGCACGCATCAATTATCTTGCACCCCGAGGGACTCCTCATTGTGCAGATGACTGTCCAACTCAACAAAAGTTAACTCCTCCTTCTTATTTGCTATGTGTATACTTGGAAATATTTCCAAAAGGAGGGAGTTTAATTCAAATGAATACACGAGACTTGAATACCTCATCCATCCATGTTCCATACCATGAGTATGAGAACATCTTCCCCCCTTAAACCAAGAACGTACAAAGCAAAGTTCCATGAACAGACTTAGAAATTAGACATTATGAAATTGTGCCCTAGACAAACAAGTGAACATCTGAACTACATGCATCCTCAACACATATATCTGGCATCCAAGGAAACCATAGTTTGAAAAGGCAATGAAACCTAAATTTCAAAAGCTTAATCGGAATAACATCTACATCTTCATTAATTGATAGAATAGCTTTTTAGTTAACCCTGATTTGAAAACAAATTTATGCAATCCATGTTTCAAAATATAAAACTTAAGAGTAAATTAGGAGGTCTCTGAACTAATATGTGTCATTGTGTATCATCGAACATCTTTTTCCTCATCCTATTAATGCCATTTTGAACCCCTAATCTCAAAACCCATGTTGGTTGTTGGTAGGCCCAGAACAGGGTGAAGATAATCAATGCTTAGCTAATTACCAATTAAGGTTACCGGATATCACTTGAAGTCGTATAATCACTTTTCAAAGAAGAATATTCGACCCTATGCCTGGGTTACACGAATACCTCTTTGGGATAAAATCAAGTGCAGTTCTTGTTTTAGGCACAAATCAAGAACCCTTTCGTTTCTAAGTGTTTAGGTTTTCTGTGTGTTTTTTCATGCAACTGTGATCCATATTTATAGGGAAAATACTCAATAACTAGTCAATGGAATTAATGAGAGATTAATGGATATTTAATCTCTTCCATAATTATCCTTCATAATTTAGAAAATTAGTGGTTACATGACCAAATTAAATGTGGTCATTCAATGCTGTCATACCTGCCACTTAAATAGGCAAAAGTTGTTACAAACATTTAATGTTGTCAAACCTGTCACTTAAATGTTTGTAACCACCCATTTAATCTAACCACTAAAAGAGTCAGGGAAAAAAATTTCAAAATTGGGTGGTAAAAAACGCTTTATTGGGTGTATATTTCGTACCTCCAAACCCAATTCCTACAATTACACTAAAATTCTAACAATCCTTCCCAATTTAGTACAATTTCTTTGCATAAAAAAATAAACATTAAACAAACAAGTGCATAAATAAAAATATCTTGAGGATTGAATTTCATTTAAATACCTAAAGATAAAATACACACAAGTTTTCAAACACTTAAGAAACTCCCGACACTATACAAGCCATGTGTTCATATTCAATTCATAAATGTTGTAAGAGCCAAAGTCCATGCTCCCGACACTATACAAGTCATGTGTCCATATCCAATTCATAAATGTTGTAAGAGCCAAAGTTCATGCTCTATGAGGCGGCAAAACCTCAACATTTACATAGGTTGTTTCTCTTTATTCATGCTCCTGCTAAGCACTTTTTCAAAGAAATTAACCATTAAGAAGTTAACAACTTCATCCTCCTTTTCAGCAGGTTCCAAGCACATCCTTGGGATGATTGTAAAACATGTGCTTCAGTCCACTGAATGTTCAGCTTTCCACATTGAACTCAGCTACCAAGTTTCCTTAGTAGGGAGTTGGGTGTCCTAGCATTCAGCGACTTAGTTGGACTTTAATCTCATCCCTTCAGCAGACTTTAAAACCAAGTCTCTAGCCAATCCCTTCGTTAAATGATCAGCTAAGTTTTGTTGAGACCTCACAAACTCTATAGATACCACTCCATTTGTGATCGGCTCACGAATCATGCTATGCCTGACACCCAAGTGTCTGGACTTCCCATTGTACATTTGGCTATAAGCCTTTGCCAATGTAGCAGCACTATCACAACGGATAGATATATGTGCTATAGGTTTGGACCACAATGGAATCTCAAGGAGCAATTTTTCCAACCATTCAGCTTCCTTACCAGCAGCTGCTAAAGCCACAAATTCAGATTCTATTGTTGAACCAGTGATGCTTTAGTCCATATAGAGACTTAATCAGTTTACACACCTTGTTTTCAATGCCAGGCATAATGAAGCCCTGAGGTTGGTTTATATAAACCTCCTCATCTAATTCACCATTTAAGAAAGTTGTCTTCACATCCATCTGATGAATAATCAGATTGTGAATTGATGTCATTGCAATCAGCAGTCTTATGGTACTGATTCGTGCCACTGGAGCATAAGTATCAAAATAGTCTATCCATGACTTTTGTCTAAAGCCTTGAATGACTAGTCTAGCCTTGAACTTTTTAATAGTTCCATCTACCTTCAGTTTTTTTGTAGATCCATTTGCAACAAAGAGGTAGATCAGCCAACACCCAAGTGTTGTTGCCCATGATGGAATCCATCTCATCATTAATTGCTTCTTTCAAGAAAGCAACATCATGAGACTTCATTGCTTCATCAAAATGTCTTGGGATCATCCTCAACATTAAAGCAATAGGAGTGTTGGTCAGAGACCTCATCCCTTGTTCCTTCAATTAAGTATAATTAAAATTCAGGTCCAAAGTTCTTTGGAGTCCTATTCCTTTTGCTTTTTCTAAGCTCACGTTCAGGTTGCTGAACAACCTCTTCAGTAACCTCTTCAAGGACCCATGAATCACTAATTTTTCCAGTTCCATTTGGAATCCTGAGACTTGGTCTAGGGACTGAAGAGAATATATTCTCATCAAATATAACATATCTTGATTCAATTATTGAGTTAATTGAAACTGGTTCATTAGGTTCAATAACAAATAACCTAAAACCCTTGGAATGCTCAGCATATCCAACAAAGATGTATTAAATGTCTTTTTCATCCAAAATTTTTAGCTTCGGATCAGGGAGTCTTACAACTGCCCTACAACCCCAAACCCTGAGGTAGTTCAGGTTTGGTTTCCTTTTAGTCTAGAGTTCATAAGGGGTAATCATATTCCTTTTGTTAGGAACCATATTTAATAAATAGCAAGATGTTAACATAGCTTCACCCCAGAACCCTTAACTCAGTCCCGATTAGGACACCATGAAATTAACCATTTCTTTCAGTACTCTATTTTTCCTTTCAGATATACTATTTTGTTGTGGTGTATAAGGGGCAGTCGTTTTATGGATAATACCAACATACTGAAAATACAAAGTATCCATGTACTAACCTCCCTCATAAGTCATGAATCTTTTGATCAAGGACCCTAGTTGTAATTCAAATTCTGTTTTGAATACTTTAAATTTATCTAATGCTTCATCCTTAGTATGTAATAAATAAACATAACAAAACCTAGAAGCATCATCAATAAATGTCACAAAGTATTTTTTTATTCCTCAATGAGGGAGTAGCATGCAGATCACATAAATAACTGTAGATCAGCTCCAAAACTTAAGTTTCACATTTTACATTTTGAAATGGTTTCTTAGTTATTTTGGTCAGCATGCAAG
>BQNB010131758.1:0-16763 GCA_026074375.1 Tanacetum coccineum | reverse complement strand
TAAAAAATTTCTTGTAGAAAGGTGGTATATATATAATAGATGGATATTACAGTGCATCTAATTTAATAGATGGATATTTATATTGATGAAAATTGCGGGTTGTTATATAGATAGCCTGACCAATGTATAGATCGCCTGGCCAATGTATAGATCGCCTGACCAATGTATAGATGGCCTGAACAATGTATAGATCGCTTGACCAGTGTATAGATCGCCTGACCAGTGTATAGATTGCCTGACCAGTGTATAGATCGCCTGACCAGTGTATAGATCGCCTGACCAATGTATAGATCGCCTGACCAATGTATAGATCGCTTGAGCAATGTATAGATCGCCTGACCAATGTATAAATCACCTTTGTTAACATATAAATCGCCTGTAGTAATGAGTATGTATAGATCGCCTTTGTTAATGTATAAATCGCCCAAAGGTGTTCGAAACTCAAAAATCTTAAAAAGTTACATTTTTGACGTTTTTACTCGATTTTTCTTGCACAACTAAGTATATTAAAGCTAGGAGGACCTTAAAAATCCAAACTTTAACGTTTTTATAACAAAAAATTTGAAATTAAGATTCAAGTATAAAGAACCTCTTTTTGAACCAAAAACCTTAAAAAGATCAACCTTTTGATGTATTTTCAAGGATTGACTTGTACTTCTAGCGTATATGAAGGTAAATAAACAAGAAAGTTGCAAGCTTTATGGTTTTTGAACACACAAAAATGAAACCCTCTTTTTGTATAGTGTTCGAACCAAGTGAAAACAAAGAAAACTAAGAACAAAATCACCAAATACCCCTTGGCATATGATACCACATGTTATCCCAAAGCTTAATCCATATTACACAATAAGCAAACTCAATAAGCTATAATAAGCCCCAAATAAGAAGAAGAAAGATAGGAAATGAAATGGTAGAATACTAGATTAGAAGAGAGAGTTTTGGTGAGTTGCACATACAACAAATAGAGAAAATGTAACCAACACCCTCTCCATGTGTGGAGAGGGTCCTATTTATACCCTTAACCCACTAAGTGGCGTATGGGCTTTTAACTTGGGTCAGGCTTGGCTTATCTTGGGCTTTGAGCCTGAAACACAGACAATATTAGATTACAATCCAAGCCCGTTGAACCCGACTAGCCTATTACTTAATAAGACTAATTATGACTAATAAGACCGAAAACATTCTTGTTCGACTTATATAAAATTAAGGCTAACAGTTTACCTTTGCTAAATTATTACTCTTGTATTTATTATGACGTTTGAAGGCTAATACCTTCGGGTATTAGCCATTATTAGGAAGATCTGAATGTTTGGTATTTGTTTATATCGATTTCTTGATTTATTGTTGTATGCTTGTTTATGTTTATCAATTTATACTTGTTTACGCGCTTTTGTATGCGACCTATCATTCAACTGGATCTAGCTAAGTGGACCAAGCGGATCTAAAGTCCGAGATAGCTCTCCATATAGTAATTTATACACCTAGAATAATAGTTACACAAATATTGTCCTTCTATGTCCATGTCTAGGATACGCTGGCTTAACTAGTTAATTGGATATTGCCAATGGTTTATTGATCATGTTGACTAGCAGGTGACCTAGATAATTCAACAAATAACGTTCGGTTTCCATTGGATAGTTAGACAAGTGGACTACTAGTGTATAGATTGCCATTAAGCGGTAAGTGGGTAAAGTCTCTATGAGCTAGGGTTTAACAAGATCACCATTGCTTTAATCCCTAAGATAGATTATGTTAGGAATTAAGGGCTTCTAAAAAGTTTATACTGCTGGTTCAACTTAGTACTGCCAAGTCAAAAAGTTTGTACTGCTGAGATTATAGCTACTAGTACTAACTGTTTAAGACTGCTAGAGTAAAAGTTAGTACTGCTAGTACTAACTTAATACTGCTGAAGAGAACTTAACACTGCTACATGAAGATTAGTACTGATGAAGAGTTAAACGCGTTTGGTGATATGTATGGACTTATTCTGTGTATATCTTATATAGTTAGATGATATGTTGATATCTTATAGAATTTTATAAGATTTGTAGTTATCTTGTAAAGGACTCCTTGGTGTATAAAAGGAGATCCTAGATTATGGTTTTAGAAGTATAAAAAACGAGTCATTATCATAGCTTTAAGGTTGTAAACCCTAACACTATCAAAGAGTGTTCGTATTAATATATTGGAGCTTATTGTTTTGATTGTATTTCTGTGTGTCAAACATATCTTACTGTTATTCTTTTTAGTGGTATAAACTAGATTCCGCATAGTTTATATCATACACTCAAAGTTTCAGTCTTAGTGCCTTTGGATTTATCCAAGGATACTAAACCTTACATCAAGCTAAGGAGTTCAAGATCTGTTCATTGGGATCAACAAGTGGTATCAGAGCTTGTTGTGAAGCTTTAAATAAGTAGAAACCAACAACACATACTAGATCTAAGTCTTAGTGATAAGATGGAGGCATGAACTACTTCTATAACTCTGACTGCAAGACTCCTTATCCTTAACCTAGGAGATTATAATCTCTGGTTAATGAGGATAGAACAATACTTTCTCATGACTGATTACTCCCTTTGAGAAGTAATTTAAAATGGTAACAAAGTGTTGAAGAGAACTGTTGGAGAAACTGAGCAGGAATATGAACCTACTACTGCAGAAGAAAAGCAGGACATGAGGAATGAGATGAAAGCTAGAGGAACTCTGTTGATGGCACTCCCAATAAGGATCAACTGAAGTTCCATTCATATAAAGATGCAAAATTGCTCATGGAACCCATAGAGAAGAGGTATGGAGGAAATAAGGAATCCAAGAAAGTTCAGAGAACTCTACTCAAGCAATAATATGAGAACTTTGCAGGATCAGGTTCAAAAACAATGGATCAAACTTTTGATAGGTTTCAAAAACTTATTAGTCAGTTAGAGATTCAAGGCGAAGTTATTAAACAAGAGGACATGAACTTAAAACTGTTGAGAAGTCTTCCATCTGAATGGAAGACTCATGATTTGATTTGGAGGAACAAAGAAGAAATAGAGACTATCAGTTTGGATGACTTATACAACAACTTAAAGATATATGAACCTGAAATTACAGGATCATCAAGTACAAGTTAAAATCCATAAAATGTGGCTTTTGTGTCCTCTAACATCACTAACAGCAATAGCAGCCCAAATGAAGCAGATAACACTGCTTATGGAGTTAGTGCTACTCATACTCAAAGTAATCCTACATCTGGAGATAACCTTAATGATGCTGTGATCTGTGCTTTCCTAGCTAGTCAGCCAAATTCTCCTTAACTTACACAAGAGGATCTAGAACAAATTAATCATGATGATCTAGAAGAAATGGATTTGCAATAGGAAATGGTTATGCTAAAAATTAGATCTAGGAGATTCATCAAGAGGATAGGCAGGAAGCTAGATGTAAATGGTCAAAGAGTTGGATTTGATAGGTCTAAAGTGGAGTGCTAAAATTGTCATAAATATGGTCACTTTGCAAGAGAATGTAGAGCTCCTAGAAATCAAGAAAGCAAAGGAAGAGAGATTTATAGAAGAACTGTGACAGTGGAAACTCCCACTGAAAATGCCTTCGTTGCTCAAGATGGAATTAGAGGGTATGATTGGAGCTACCAAGCTGAAGAAGAGCATCCTACAAACTTTGCATTAATGGCACATACATCTTCAGGAAGTTCTTCCAATTCAGATTTTGAGGTAGATTGTTGTTCTAAATCATGTGTAAAAGCTTACGCTGCTCTCAAAGAACAATATGATAGTTTGTCTTCAGATTACAAAAAGTCTCAATTTAATTTAGTATCTTATAAAGCAGGTTTAGAATCAGTAGAAGCTAGACTAGCTTACTATAAGAAAAATGAGGCTGTGTATGAAGAAAGCATTAATGTTTTAAACCTTGAAGTTAAACTTAGAGATAATGCTTTAGATGAAAACAAAAAGAAATTGGAAAAAGCAGAAAAAGAGAGAGATGAGTTAAAACTAACATTAGAGAAGTTTCAAAATTCATCTAAATCTTTGAACAATTTGCTGGAAAGTCAAGTTAGTGTCAAGTTTAAAACTGGACTAGGATATAATGCAACTTCTTCTACTGCAGCTTCTCCTGCAGTAGAAAGCTTTGTGAATTCATCTAAGATGTTAGAAAATCAAGAGTATAATAAGTCCAAATCTAATAAGGGATATCATGCAATTCCCCCACCTTATACGGGGAACTTCATTCCCTTTAAACCTGATCTAACATTTATGGATGAAATAGTTGAAAGTGAGAATATGGATGTTACTACTATTGTTACACCTAGTAATGTTAAGACAGTTGAGTCGAATCATGAGTCTGTTGATGTAAAAAGTAATGGTGATGTAGTAGAACCTAAAACTATTAGGATGAACAGCTTTAGACCTCCAGTCATTGAGGATTGGAATTCTGATGATGATAGTGAGGTAGAATTTATACCTAATGTTAAGGATAAAACTATTAGACCTAGAACTGAAAAGATAAAATTTGTTAAGTCTACTAGGGAAACAATAGAGAAGGTAGAAACATCTAAACAAAACAAACACTATCCTAGAGGGAACCAAAGAATTTGGAACAATCTTATGTCCCAAAAACTAGGAAGTGACTTTAAAATGATTAATAAAGCTTGTTTTGTTTGTGGTAGTTTTGAGCATCTTTATTATGTTTGTGATAAAAAGGTTATAAGACTAGTATGGAACAACACAAGTAGGGTGAATCACAAGAACTTTGCTAATAAAATGACTCACTCTTACCCTAATAGAAGATTTGTTCCACAAGCAGTATTAACTAAGTCTGGCAAAATTAATACTGCTGGTGCAAGTATTAATACTGCTGTCAGACCAGTTAATACTGCTGACTCAAAAACAACTGTGAATCATCCTAGACCAATATCAAATGCTTATAAAAAGGGATATTCATAAGTCACAAGGCCATTTAACAAGTATTCAAAATACAAAAATAGTATTTTTAATAAAAAAGTTAATATTGTCAGGGTAAAAGATACTACTGCTAGGAATAGAGCAGTAGTAAGTGAAAATAAGGGAAAAAGGGTTAATGCTGTTAAGGCCTCACCATGCTGGGTTTGGAAAGCCAAAAATAGTAGTGCATCAAATATTTCAAGAAATATTCTTACATTGATGCACGAGGCAGATCTAAGTCTATAATGGCTTGGATCCCCAAAAGAGTCTAATTCTCTTATTTTATGTGCAGGGCAACCCACAACAGAAGGAGTACAAGGAAAAAGGAGTTACTGACTGTGGTTGCTCAAGGAACATGACTAGAAAAGATGCTATCTTACTGAATATGAAGATTATGATGGTGGTTTTGTTTCCTTTAGAGATGGTAAAGGTAGAATTTTTGGAAAAGGTAAAATCAAAACAGGAATATTAGATTTTGATAATGTGTACTTTTGTAAGGAGCTTAAGTATAATTTTTTTAGTGTGTCACAAATATGTGACAAAAAGAATAATGTTCTTTTTACTGACACTGAATGTCTTGTCTTATCTTCTGACTTTAAGCTACTTGATGAAAGTCAAGTCTTGCTGAGAGTTCCAAGAAAGGATAACATTTACAGTGTTGACCTAAAGAGTGTTGTTCCCACTAAAGGTTTAACTTGCCTCTTTGCTAAGGCCATAATTGATGAATCTAATTTATGGCACAGGAGGCTTGGGCACATTAACTTCAAAAATATTAACAAACTGATTAAGGGAAACCTTGTAATAGGTTTACCCTTAAAGATTTTTGAAAATAATCATTCTTGTGTTGCTTGTCAGAAAGGAAAGCAACACAAAGCCTCCTGTAAGACCAAACTTGTGAACTCAATCAGCAAACCCTTACATATGCTTCATATGGACCTATTTGGTCCTACAAATGTTAAGAGTTTAATGAAAAAGTCTTATTGCCTAGTTGTTACTGATGACTTTAGTAGATTTTCTTGGGTATTCTTTTTGGCCACCAAGGATGAAACCAGTGGGATATTAAAGACCTTCATAACTGAAATAGAAAATCAAAAAGTAAAAGTTATTAGAAGTGACAATGGAACTGAGTTCAAAAATAGTATAATGAATCTGTTCTATGAAATGAAGGGTATTAAGAGGGAATTCAGTGTTGCTAGGACTCCTTAGCAGAATGGTGTTACTGAGAGGAGGAATAGAACACTGATAGAGGCTGCAAGAACTATGTTAGTTGACTATAAGTTGCCAACCATCGTTTAGGCTGAATCAGTTAATACTGCTTGCTATGTGCTAAATAGGGTCTTAGTCATTAAGCCTCATAACAAGACACCTTATGAACTTATTCATGGAAGAACCCCATTGACAGACTTCATGAAACCTTTTGGGTGTCCTGTTACCATCTCAAATACCAAGGATCATCTAGGCAAGTTTGATGGAAAAGCTGATAAGGGATTTTTTGTTGGGCACTTTATAGTTAGCAAGGCCATGAGAGTATTTAACAAGAGGACCAAGATAGTTGAAGAGACCTTAAACATTAGATTTCTTGAAAATACACCTAATGTGACAGGAAATGGACCAGACTGGCTTTTTGATGTTGATTCTTTGACAATATCTATGAACTATGTGCCAGTTATTGCAGGAAAACAAACTAATGGTATTGCAAGAACTAGAGATTACATTGTTACAGATCAAGCTAAGAAGAAGACAAAACTTGAACAAGAATACATCTTAATACCTTTCTGCACAACTGATCCATTAATCTCTCAAGGTCCTAAGGATAGTGAAGAATATTCTGGAATGAAGCCTACAGAAGTGGATGAAAGTAGAGCTTCATATAAAGATGGGGAGGATGATCAAGCCACAAGAAGTGAGTTTAAAAGGCTACTTCAACAAGAAAAGCAGACTGTATATCCTAACAGAACTAATAGTATTAATACTATTAGTACACCTGTTAGTACCACTAGACTATCTTGTACTGATGATGATTTATCATCACCATTTAATGCTTCTGAAGCTTCTAATGCATTTGAGGAGCATCTATTTGAATGATTTTCTCCTTTCAAAAATGCATTTACACTTCCACCTGTTTCAAATGTGACTCCAATGGATGATACTAGAATTTTTGGTAATGCTTATGATGATGAAGATGTGGGTGCAGAAGCTGATCTAAACAACTTGGAAACAACCATGAATGTCAGTCCTATTCCCACAACCAGAATTGACAAGGATCATCTTAAAGACCAGATCATTGGAGACTTTAATTCAGCTATTCAAACAAGGAGAATGACTAAGATTTTTGATGAACATGCTATGGTATGTTACATTTATAAGCAGAGGAGAACAAATCACAAAGATTATCAGAACTGCTTATTTGCTTGTTTTCTTTCTCAAATGGAACCTAAGAAAGTGATTCAAGCTCTAGAAGATCCAAGCTAGATAGAAGCAATGCAAAAGGAGCTTCTACAATTTCAACTTCAGAAGGTTTGGACACTGGTTAATCTACCTAATGGCAAGAAGGCCATTGGAACAAAATGGGTCTTTAGAAACAAAAAGGATGAGAGAGGGATTGTAGTGAGAAACAAGGCAAGACTAGTTGAACAAGGTTATACCCAAAAATAAGGAATTGATTATGATGAGGTTTTTACTCTTGTTGCTAGGATTAAAGCAATCAGGTTATTTTTGGCCTATGCATCGTTTATGGGGTTTATTGTGTACCAAATGGATGTAAAGAGTGCCTTCTTATATGGTACTATTGAAGAGGAGGGTTATGTGTGTCAACCTCCTAGTTTTGAAGATCCATAGTTCCTTGACAAAGTGTATAAGGTAGAAAAAGCTATATATGGTCTACATCAAGCTCTTAGAGCCTGGTATGAGACCTTGTCTACCTACTTAATTGAAAATGGATTTAGATGAGGCACTATAGATAAGACTTTGTTCATTAAGAAGGGCAAATGTGATATCTTGTTAGTACAGGTGTATGTTGATGATATCATCTTTAGGTCAACCAAGAAGTCCCTATGTGATGAGTTTAAAGGTTTAACGCATAAGAGATTCCAGATGAGTTCTATAGGGGAACTCAATTTCTTCTTAGGATTGTAAGTACAATAGAAGGAGGATGGAATCTTCATTAGCCAAGACAAATATGTGGCTAAAATATTGAAGAAGTTTGATTTTGCCACTGTGAAGACAGCAAGCACTCCCATGGAACCTAACAAGGCATTGGTCAAGAATGAAGAAGCTGATAGTGTGGATGTTCATTTATACAGATCAATGATTGGATCATTGATGTACTTAACAGCTTCTAGGCCTGACATAATGTTTGCTTTTTGTGCTTGTGCAAAATTCCAAGTTACTCCTAAAATGTCACATCTTCATGCTGTGAAGAGGATCTTTAGATACTTGAAAGGTCAACCTAAATTGGCCCTTTGGTATCCTAGAGATTCACCATTTGACTTGGAAGCTTTTTCTGATAGTGATTATGCTGGAGCTAGCCTTGATAGGAAATCCACAACAGGAGGTTGTCAATTTCTTGGCAAGAGGTTGATTTCATGGCAATGTAAGAAGCAGACTATAGTTGCAAATTCTACTACTGAAGCAAAGTATGTTGCTGCTGCTAATTGCTGTGGACAGGTGCTATGGATTCAAAATCAAATGCTTGATTATGAGTTCAACTTCATGAACACCAAGATTTACAATGATAATGAAAGCACCATTTGTATTGTGAAGGATCCAGTGTTTCACTCTAAAACCATGCACATAGAGATTAGGCACCATTTCATCAGAGATTCTTATGAGAAGATGTTGATTCAAGTGATCAAGATTCACACAGACCACAATATTGATGATATTCTCATAAAGGCATTTGATGTTAGTAGGTAAAACTTTTTGATTGCTAGCATTAGATTACTCAATATTTGAAGCTAAAATTTGTTGGAGTCATGATTAATGAGGTTTGAAGTTAAAACTGATAGTTGTAAGGTTAATACTGCTAGGCAGAAAATTAGTACCGCCAGGCAAAAGTTAGTACTGCTGAGCTAAAGTTAGTACTGCTGGGATATCATTAGAGTTACAACTGCTGAGAATTTTTTTAACCTCTGAAGCATTATTTGAGGAGAGGATTATTGGGAATTAAGGGCTTCTATAAAGTTTATACTGCTGGTTCAACTTAGTACTGCCAAGTCAAAAAGTTTGTACTGTTGAGATTATAGCTACCAGTACTAACTGATTAGTACTGCTAGAGTAAAAGGAGATCCTAGGTTATGGTTTTAGAAGTATAAAAAATGAGTCGTTGTCATAGCTTCAAGGTTGTAAACCCTAACACTATCAAAGAGTGTTTGTATTAGTATATTGGAGCTTATTGTTTTGATTGTATTTATGTGTGTCAAACATATCTTACTGTTATTCTTCTTAGTGGTATAAACTAGATTCGGCATAGTTTATATCATACAATCAAAGTTTTAGTCTTAGTGCCTTTGGATTTATCCAAGGATACTAAACCTTACATCAAGCTAAGGAGTTCAAGATGTGTTCACTGGGATCAAACCCTTCATCCATAACTACGTGATGTTTCAATCACTTTCATTCAATCTCAATTGACCTACAAACCTAGGAAAGCCATAAGGACCACTGAGATATCTCAGTCTTGTGGACCTATTAAATCTTGTTACAGATGAGACTGCCTATAAGGAGTGGGAAGACAGAATGGAAAGGGCTGCCACTATTGCTTCTAGCTTAGATACAGAGCAGGACAGTGGTAACAACAATAGGACCCAATCCATGGCAACACTTAATGAGTCAAATCCTTAGGGAACTGATTTAGGTAGTGGTCCCAGGTGCCAAGATACCATATTGGGGGGTGTAGATGCTCAAACTAGGTTTGAGACTACATCTAAATAGTCCAATGATCCACCTCTCTTAAGAGGTTACACACTTGGAAGTAGGGAGGACAATATGAACTATTGGAATTGATGGAACTTTGTACAAAATTTTCATATTTGGTGAGCAAAAAGAAAAGAGAGATGTTGTGAGTTAAGAAACAGAAAGAGAGATGTGTGAATACAAACAGATAGAGTGATTTTGTAAGCAAAAAGAATTGAGAGATAAAGTAAGAACAAAAACAAAAAGAGAGCTTGTGAGTATCAAGATTGGTGATAGAAATACTTTTTGGAACATAATTGAGGTTAAACCTGGTGTCTCAACAGTTAATACAACTACGCATTACTTAGTACTGCTTGGTATTATTTAGTACTGTTAGTCTAACAAACTTAGTACTGCTGGGTATTACTTAGTACTGGCAGGCTAATATTAGTACTGCTGTGTTACCGTTAATACTGTTTGGGGCATAACAAAATTTTCTTAATTAATTAATAACCGATGAGATATTTTCGCCAATAACTTCGCTTATAGGGGTCTATAATTTGGATATTTTTTGATCTTTCTTTCTCATATAAGTTTTCTTTAAGAAAAAGATTGAATTGTATTAAGTCTGTCAAATCAAAACCCTAAGTGCTCTCTACATAATCTCAATTAACTTTGCCAAGCTCACACACTCTCATAAACTAACAAATCCTAGAACCCTAATCAAACTTCTCTTCATCAAATGGCGAATTTAGATTTCTATGACAAGCACAACATGGTTCCCTACTTACAAAAGTCAGAAGGAAGTGAAAGATTTCATCAAATAATTGATTTTCTCTCTACATGTCACATTAAGTATGCCCTCAATGAAAGTCCAACTATCTATGTCTCTCTCATAGAATAGTTTTGGCAAACTACTTCTGCATGCACACCTGAGAATAGAGAGATGGAAATAACTGCTACTATTGATGGGAAAGTCAAGGTTGTTTCTGAGGCCTCTATTAGAAGACATCTCAAGCTAGAAGATTCTGATGGTATTAACACTTTACCTAATGCTGAAATTTTTAAGCAACTTGCTCTTATGGGGTATGTGTCCAACTCTGACAGCTTAACTTTTCAAAAGGGATACTTTTCCCCTCAGTGGAAATTTTTAATTCATACCATCCTTTACTGCTTAAATTATAAGAAAACTGCTTAGGAACAGTTTAGTAGAAATATAGCAACTGCTATCATTTGCTAGGCCACTAACAGAACCTTTAATTATTCTAAATTGATTTTTGAGGCCATAGTGAAAAACTTAGACAGTAAGACAAAGTTTTTGATGTATCCAAGATTTATACAAATCTTTTTGAACAAGCATAAGAGATTACTTCTACCCTATAAAAGAACTTACATTGCTCTTACCCTCACTCAATATAAGAAGAGTTTCCAAGGGATATACTAGGGTGAACACTCCATTGTTTCAAACAATGCTTGTTCAAGGTCAAAATGTACAAGGTAAAGGATCAACAATCCCAGTTGAGTCTCATCACACACCTACTAGTGCTCCATTCACCTCACAACCACAAACTTCATTACTATGCAAACAACCTATGTTGCTCTAATGCCCCATGATTTACCTATCCCAAGAGTTCATTCACTTGGAAGTGATGAGGGTAGTTTGACACTAAATGAATTGACGGTTCTTTGTACCTAAATGTCAACAAAAGTAGCAAGCTTGGAGGAAGATTTAAAGCAAACTAAAAAGGTATATGCTAATGCTTACACCAAGCTTATCCTGAAAGTAAAGAAGTTAGAAAAGACTGTCAAGACAGGCCAAGCTAGAAGGAGAGCCAAAATTGTGGTTTCTGATAATGAAGAAGATGAGGATGATTCTTCCAAACAGGGGAGGAGTCTGATTGAAGATATGGATTTGGATGCTAGAATTTCATTGGTTCCTCCACATGTTGCAGATCAGGAGAGGTTTGATGATACACAGTTAGTGATCAACCTGAAGAGAAGTTAGGAGTTTTTAGTGCAGCTAAGGTTCTTGCTGATGCAGCTAGAATAAGAAGGGGACTTGAAAACGTTCATACTTTTACTAGAAGAAGAACAGTTAGTACTAGCAATGGATTGGTTAGTACTGCTGGTATGGCTGGAGTTAGTACTACCAGTGGATTGGTTAGTACTGCTAGTCCATGCTGCTCCAATGCCCCATGATTTACCTATCCCAAGAGTTCATTCACTTGGAAGTGATGAGGGTAGTTTGACACTAAATGAATTGACGATTCTTTGTACCTAATTGTCAACAAAAGTAGCAAGCTTGGAGGAAGATTTAAAGCAAACTAAAAAGGTATATGCTAATGCTTACACCAAGCTTATCCTGAAAGTAAAGAAGTTAGAAAAGACTGTCAAGGCTTGATTATGAAGCAGCTGTGAGAATACAAGAAGAACTGGATGAATTAGAAAAGCAGAGAATGGCTCAAGTACATCAAGCAGCTCAGGGTTTTACAGATGCTGAATGGGATGATATATTGGATAGAGTCATAGCAGATGAAGATTTGGTTCAACAGTTACAAGCAGGTGAAAAGTATAGTGAAGAAGATTTGCTAAGAAAGCTTGTGGAACTTGTTAATTAAAGAAAGAAGTTGTTTGCTTAATAAAGAGCTGAAGCTAAGAGAAACAAGCCAATGACTCCTGCTCAAAAAAAGGCTTACATGTCAACTTACATCAAGAACCAAGAAGGAGGTTACTCTATTAAGAAATTGAAGTCACTTTCTTTTGAGCAGGTTAAAGAAATCTTTGAAACTACCATGAGGAGGGTACAATCTTTTATGCCTATGGATTCTGAGTTGGAGGATAAGAGACTAAAAAGAGTAGGTCAAGAAGGTTTAGAAGAGCCTGCTAAAAGACAAAAGATTAGAGAAGCTTCAGGGTTAGTTCAAGAACAATCAGATGAAGAACCAAAAGCAGATGAATTATCTCAAGAACAGCTACAACAATTGATGATTATAGTTCTAGAAGAAGGGATGAATGTTGATGCTTTACAAACCAAGTACCCAATCATTGATTGGGAAGTCTACTCTGAAGATACTATAAAGTTTTGGAAAATCATTAGAGTAGGAAATTACACAAAGGTATATCAGGTTTTTAAAGATATGCTCAAGAATTTGGACAAGGATGATCTAGTCAAACTATGGAGTCTAGTTTATGAAATATTCGACTCAACAGAACTTCTAGATGATAAAGCAAAAGAATTGTGGGTTGAACTAAAGAGGTTATTTGAACCAGATGAAAATGATACTCTATGGAAGATTCAAAGCTATATGAATGATCCATTGACATGGAAGTTATATGATACATGTGGTGTTCATCATGTGTCTACAAAGAGAGGACATGATATTTTTATGCTGGTTGAGAAAGATTACCCACTAACAAGAGCACTTATAACTTTGATGCTGTGTAACAAGCTAAGAGTGAATGAATATTCAAAGATAGCAAATGAGCTTTTAAGGAAAATCTTTATACTAGCAAATAGACCAAGATAGTAAGGTGTTTGGAAGCATCCTCTCAGCTCAAAAAGGTTTAATTTAAGAAACTTGATGATTTAGAGGTAAATCAAAAGTTTAGGAGAGGATTGTTAGGAATTAAGGGCTTCTATAAAGTTTATACTGCTGGTTCAACTTAGTACTGCCAAGTCAAAAAGTTTGTACTGCTGAGATTATAGCTACCAGTACTAACTGGTTAGTACTGCTAGAGTAAAAGTTAGTACTGCCAGTACTAACTTAATACTGCTGAAGAGAACTTAACACTGCTGCATGAAGATTAGTACTGATGAAGAGTTAAACGCGTTTGGTGATATGTATGGACTTATTCTTGTTATATCTTATATAGTTAAAAGATATGTTGATATCTTATAGAATTTTAGAAGATTTATAGTTATCTTGTAAAGGACTCCTTGGTGTATAAAAGGAGATCCTAGGTTATGGTTTTAGAAGTATCAAAAATGAGTCATTGTCATAGCTTCAAGGTTGTAAACCCTAACACTATCAAAGAGTGTTCATATTAATATACTAGAGCTTATTGTTTTGATTCTATTTATGTGTGTCAAACATATCTTACTGTTATTCTTCTTAGTGGTATAAACTAGATTCCACATAGTTTATATCATACACTCAAAATTTCAGTCTTAGTGCTTTTTGATTTATCCAAGGATACTAAACCTTACATCAAGCTAAGGAGTTCAAGATCTGTTCACTGGGATCAACAGATTATAATAAGCAAATAAGGATGCTGTATGTGGATGCTTTAATTATGACAGAATTAACATGTCTAGGTATTAAGATGATGTAACGCCTAAGTCTTAAGAATTATATGCCACCTCAAGAGAAGAAATCATTGCACTTAATAAACAAACCAACATTCTAATCAGATTAATAATGGTTAATACAGTTTTCTTATATAAGGTTCGACTGCTCTTTTATCCTTTGTTAATTAACTTGCGTGGGTAATAGTTTCTTGAATTGATTGTAGTTACCAACCAAACCGTGCCAGTCTCTCAAGCTGAAAACACCCCTTTTCCATTAGAATTAGGATTTAGACTGGCATAGGTTTAACATAGGATTAGAGTAGAATTAACATAGATTAGATAACCAAGATATTAATTAAATTGATAGATTTAACCTCGCTCTTAGTGATCGACACCCTACTTACCACGAAACTACTACTGATCGGGTACACTGCCCATTAAAGTGTTGTTTTTGGTTAAGTCGACAAAATATAAATTTAAAACTTGAATCATTTAAAAAACAACCCTACACTACAACACATCAAGTTTTTGGAACCGTTATCGGGGAGTGAAAATTAATCTTGATTTTTATTTTGATATTTTGGTTTTTAACATTAGATTAGATCTAACCCTTAGGATTAGTGTAATTTAGATTAGTGTATATTCTTTTATATTCTGTAATATTTGTATATTTGTATTTAATTGTTTGCTTGTATATTTGTGTGTTTGTTTTGTGTGCATTATTACTGTTCGCTGCAACTTTCCGAGTTGAATACTCAATACGGTGTATTCATTTAACTGAATACGGCGTATTAAGCTATTTGACAGTTTTCTTTCCTAGCAAATTTATTTTAGGTTAAAATGGACGACCCCAACATTACTATGGAGGAGTATATCAGGCTTGAGGAAGAAAAAGCTTGTAGGCGTGGTAAGGTGTATAACTTGGAAACTGCTACGTATGAAAGGATCTGGGATAATGAAGACGTTTATGACCTCGGATCAGTTGAAACTGAATTCCCAGCTATAGTCTTTAACGACACGTTAACATCTGAAGCAACACTCTCGTGTAAGCCTACTGTAAGTTCTCTTAATGATAATAAAATTGACTTTAGAATATCATTTGACAAATTTGACGATGAAGATTACATGGTTGTTTTTGACAAAAACCCATTTTCTTATAAAATAATTTCTACCAATGATTTAAAAACGAATTCGGAAAACAACAATGAAAAAGTCAATATGCCTTCGTTTCCATCACCCGAGCCTACGGTCAGTTGTTTTGATGATTTAGACTTCTTTAATGATATTGAGAATGAATTTCCAACTATTGTTTATAATAATACTCAAACGTCTAAATTAGATTTCTTAACTGAACCTACTGTAAGCCCTTAATATATCGATGGATTTAATTTGAAAGATGAAACATCATTGTCTGAATGTGATGAAGAGGAAGAAAACATTTTATACTTTAATAATCTATTTCCTTTTAACATAATTTATCCCAATGATTTAAAATAGGATAAGGACAATGATGATGATAAAATCGATATTGAACACTCTTCGGGGGATTTATCTGTCAAACCATTACCCGACATAATAAATACCGATGTTGGTGCCTATGCACATGGTGTTGGGAATTATGCATTCCTGACTTAGTACCGCTAGTTATATTACTTAGTACTGCTAGTTGTAATTAGTACCGACTGTACAAAGTGTTAAGTACTGATCAGTTAGTTAGTACTGTTAGTATAAAATAGTTAGTACCGTTTATGAGATATGCATGAGATATCTTAGGAAAGGATATGCATGATCTTTATACGTGTTTTGTAAAGCCCATTAGGGTTTCCTTAGTCTATAAAAGGAACCCTAGGCATAGTTAGTAGATATAGTTCTACACAGATCATAGAGATCGAATAGTAATCATAGTTTGTAATCTGTAACCTAGGCAGATTCAAGGTTTAATATAAAAGTTCTTTTGTGATATTCAATATTGTTCTTCTTAGCATTATTGATTAGATTCCGCATAATCAATAGTGTTTACTCAGTGTTTCATTATTGTTGCTTTAGAATTATCTAAAGGAGCAAACTCTTTGCAAGCTGAAGGTTAAGATCTATTCAGTAAAACGATCCAACAAGTGGTATCAGAGCTTGTGTGGAAACTCTGAATAAGAAGAACTCATTGTAAGATGGCAGAACAAGACATTCCTCCACCCACAATCACTGCAATGAAGATCCCTATCATCAGGAAGGGAGAGTACGATATTTGGAGCATGAGAATGCGATAATATATCTGTCATACAGACCATAACCTATGGGATGTTATTGTCAATGGAGATCTAGAAGAAGAGCCTGCACCAACTGGAGAAACATCTGCTCCTGCTCTTAAGACTATTAAACAACTGGCTGCTAAAAGGAATCAGGAAAGAGTTAAGAGCATCTTGCTTTTAGCAATACCTGATGAATATCTTCTCAAGTTTCACAATGTTGCATATGCTAAATCACTCTGGGAGTAATCAAATCAAGGTTTGGAGGTAATGAAGAATCTAAGAAGATGTAGAAAAATGTTCTAAAACATTAGTTTGAAAAATTTTCTACTGCATCAAATGAAAGTCTAGACAAGGCTTATGATAGGTTCCAAAAACTCATAAGTCAATTGGAGGTTC
>BQNB010131757.1:0-18734 GCA_026074375.1 Tanacetum coccineum | reverse complement strand
GTGAGCCGTTCTACCACCACTTAGTAAAAGGGTTGCAATTCCACTTGATGCGACATTTAACACTATCTCACCTTTTGAGCTCAATGCAGCTGATAAGGTCTTCCAAATAAACGTTTTACCAGTTCCACCATATCCATATAGAAAAAACATGCCTCCATCACCCATTTTCAACAACAGACATGACACTTTTGTACACCGTATTCTATTCATCAGTTAAAGACTTAAGAAGTTTGACATGTTCCACTTTTAACAAATCCTTGTCATATGAAAGCTCGTCATGAATTAACCTGTTCGTGGAAGATAAAACATATTGATCATCGGGATAAGGCATGCCATCTATATTTCTGAGGGTGCTACCATTTATACACAATAATTGCTCAATCTCAAACAAAGTGATATTCTTTACAACTTCTGGTTGAAGTTGCAAATCTGCATAAGTAGAAAAATAGATCTAAGTAAGTCAGATTTAAATATGTATGAAAGATAAATTAGTAAAATTGATATCAAAAGAAAATAAAGGTATATTAAGTATGCTAAAAAGTAATAGCTTGCCTGGTTTTTTAAGAAAAATACGTTGCTTGTAAAGTACGTCATTAGATATATATTTCCACGTCATTGTCCAAACAAATTCAGGTTTAGACAAAGTATTTAACAATAACATCCTAACAAATAGCGAACATAATGAAGCAGCAGTTGCCCATTTACTGGCTTCTTCAATAGCTTCAACGTACTCCTTGTCATCATCCAAAAGCCCAAGTGCATGACAAGCTTCTTTGTAAGAAGGATACAAAATAGTAATACCATTGACTGTACAAATATCTTCATGTGACGTTGGCCATCTTACTTTGTTTAGCAAAACCCTCAAGTAATAAGAATCTCCCGTAGAAATAGGAACATAATGAATTCTTCCTATGCACATTCGTTGCTTTCGTGGAGTCCATTCTCTCCTACTAATATTCCACACATAACTCATCGGAAACTCAACATAAGTCAAAGTACGAGCATGAGCATCAACCTTGTTACGTTTCATCTAAGCCATGAACATGGACGAACCAACTGTTGGCTTATTTAGAACATCACAAAGATCATCATCATCTTCATAAACAATGTTTTGCTCACCAGGAAGATGAAATGATAATCTCTCGACAGACGGATACCTATAATGTATATCAAAACTAAATATTCTCCATGTCGCTTCACATGCATATATATATATATATATATATATATATATATGCAATTATAGTACTCTTTTATTTCATCTACATTGGCTTCAATACCATGCATACTCTCGTCATTATTTCCTTCGTAAACAGCAACAGTAACTCTATCAGGTCCTTTATTGATATATTTAAACAAATACTTATAGCACCTAATTGATTACACCACTCAACATTAAAATGGGCTTGATATCGTTTAAGAAGAAGAATGTTGTAAGGAGCAACATATCTATTGTCGAATGCAATTCCACCTTTCTCAACTATGTAACCATTGTCACGTCTTCTATAAATTGGATAACCATCTTCATAAAGAGAAGTATGATTGGAAAAATCTCTTGGAAATATTTTCGAACACTTACCATCTCTCATACACGGACAAGTATGATTATTAACACCACACGGATCATGAATCATGAAATCAGACACAAGTTGAAAGAGTTATGTGTCCTTTGATTTGTCTGGAATCTTAGCACATATAACTCGATCAATGTCTCCTACACTTGGAAATTTGTCCTTAGCATCCAAGAAGATACATATGTGTGCATGAGGAAGACCACACTTTTGAAATTCAACGGTATAAATAACTACAAAATAAAAAAAGGTGTTACGCTTAATAAAATATAATTAACAATGTAAACATTATTTTATATAGTAATATGTTTAATAAATTATATAGTACCTGCTTTTACACCACCAAACAACTTGTCTTTTTTGAAATTTATCATTTGATCAAGCTTCATCTTAAAAAGTTTGCATAGTATTTCAGGTCGTCCCCTGGATTCAAATCTTTGTCATTCAAAAACCTTGTGATTTCGGGCCACTTAGGATTGCATGTCACTATTATAAAAAGATTTAGATATCCAAACCATTTACAAATGGCCATAGCATCCATGTAGTTCTGAATCATGTATCGAGATCCACCAGTGAACGATGAGGGCAATATTATGGGTCTCCTAATATTAGATGCGTAGTTAAAATCTTAAACAACTAAAAGACGCATGTATAAATCACATAATTTGTTTGTTACGGCCTTGACTTAGAGACTTAGTATTGCACACGTATAAATCACATAATTTGTTTGTTGCGTTACTTGCATAAGTTGTATATGAACCATAAGAACTTGTAGTATTTATACTCCTGTAGTAACGTTTATAAAAGATGTTGAGTTAATAATGAGAAACCAATTTGAATTCACTAACAGTTCAAACACAATAATTACCATGACCTTAATACACTAACACTTCAAGCACAATATTTTACCATGACATGCATATTGGGGGCAAAGGGTGGGGGGGAGCCTTTTACATCAGTAGGCTATTGACAAAAAGTAATAAGTTGCATAAGTAATAATAGTTAATAAGTTGAGAAATAAAGTTGCATAAGGCAAAATTGCATCAGTATACTTGTTTAATGCAAAATGACATCAGTAAACATGCAGTTGAATGTAGATACATGATACACATATGATTGCAAAGATGCAAAGATGCAAAAAGCTTTTTAACTCTTTTGAATTAGCAAATTATGGCAGTGTTGGCAGCTATGTAAAATGGCTATTATGCTTAATTGTAAAGAACTTCACAATCAGTTTTGGGGGCAAGTATTTCTAGAATTACATAGCTAAATTAAACAATGAATTTGTGAATGAGCACATCCGTAAAAAACATTTACAAAACCTCTTAATAACATGTTTTGATATTTTCAGTTTTGTAAAAGTTATCTTAGACTTAATATTTGAACAAATAAATAATATGTTTAATAAATTATATAATACTTGGTTTTACACCACCAAACAATTATCTTTTTTCAATCTTTTATCAGTGATCAAGTTCATCTTAAAAGTCTGCAGTAGTATATCGGGATCGGTCCTCTTGGATTCAAATCTTTGTCCATTTAAAAACCTCGTGATTTTGGGCCACTCAGATTGCATGTCACTGTTTTATATTAAAAAGATCCCGGATATCCAAAACATTTTATGTTACTAATGTCCTATCTTCCATGTAGTTATGAAGTATGTATCGAGATCCACCGGTAAATGATGAGGGCAACCTTATGGGTTTCCCTTAAATAGATGATATGTACTTCCATTATATAGATGTTAGTCTAAATTCGATACGAAATCACAACGAAGTTTTTTTTGTGATTTCTGATATAACTTAACCTCTGAGACTCTATCATAGTGTACCCATCTACTAAAAATTGTTGGAAGAGCTTTCTTGCATTAAGTAATAATGAATATTTATTAACTCTATCTGAGATGATAGATGCAAAGAATCTTCCTCATCGTTACATCTGTTCTTGTGCTTGTACTTGTTTTTGAAATACCTCGATGTTTGATACCAATTCTGTAGCAGTCTTGTGTCGCTGGAAAAATGAGTGGATATTGAAGTGCAAGGTATGATAGATGTAGTTCACTTATACGCTGTAGTAGACCTGATTGAGTCTCAACAACAATATCCCTTTTATCAAAAGATTTTTTTCATTGGTCTTAGTGCGTCGTATATCACAATCCAATTCCAGAATTGTCTAACCACTCGGGTGATTATATGGTACTCCCGTTCTTTTTCTTCTATCTTCTGATAAGCCTTAGTTTTCACATTTATGTTTGATTATCTTCAATGAAACGATCCCTTGCCATCCTATATGATATGACTAAAGGATTACAAGAAAACCAGCAGAATTCTTAATGTCATGATTACTTGGAGGATCAACTGCTTCGTCATTAGAACAGTTTGATTTCACGTAAAGAACTGAATTTAATAACAAATGTTAGTTAACTATGACTAAAATACATATATAAGATGTCATTGAAAATAAGAATAGTATAGTTTTAATCTACTGATTGCATTTTTTCAGTTTGACACTTTCATTTCAGTATCATAAAATGTACAATTTTTGTGAGAATTTAGGTGTTGAACAGCACAGGAAGCGACTTCCATCAAATGATAATTTTGACCTTGTAAGCCTGTAATCATAAGGGACCAAGTCCTTTTGTTGACACTTGGAGTCAACCTTTCCTCCCATCGAAGTAAAGGAAAACATCATATTGTATGCTCTAATATTTTTGATGAAGTTCTTACTCTTTGGATGTTTACTCCGGTATAAATTAGACAATAAGTGCGGAGGGTCCGGGCATTTAGGAAGTTGAACCTTTCCTTTACCACAACAAAGAGAATACGCATTGTTGCAAACATTTTGATTTCCTATTAGCGTTTTAGCATGCCACAACATAGCACCACATCGATGACAAATAGATGTAGGATCTCCATTATCAAAATAATCTATTCCAAAAAAAAGACATCAACATGATAAGTGGTATTGAAGTACAATATACAAAAGAAAATAAACATAATTAAATTAAAATTTCTTTACCTTTAGATATTCCAAATACTTTTTGTACGACATGTAAATAAGATTCACCATTCTCAAATGACAAACTGAAATTTGGTATCTCATTTGGATCGATGAACTTTGCTTTATGTTTGCCATTCCGTGCCGAACAGTTATCGGTATAAGACGATATATTTGGAAATTTCGAACTTGAATTCAACCTGGGTGTACATGAGTCTGATGTATTTGTATTTATATTAAACTGTGAGTATGAAAGAAGACATAATTATAAAGGTTCAAATATGTATCATACCATTTGAAACATGTTTGGCTCCGGTCATGGAATTCATCGTTGAAATAGCGGATTTAGTTACTCTATTCATCATCGACCATGATGGTGTTATGGAACCTCCAATAATTAACAATAAAAAGATAAAATTAGAGATAAAAAAATTGTGATGATAATCTCTCTTGTTGCCGCAACCATTTCAACCTACTGTTATGCATATTTTATGTTTTCCAACTCATTTTGACCATGTAACTATGTTCAAACTTTTAGCTCAATGGTTTCCCAATGGATTTTGAGTTGATGTTTTAACAAATTTTATTCCAAAAATTGTGATTCAACAGATACATAAAGTGTTTTTAATAAGTTTTCTTGCAATAATATAGGATGATGCAGAGAAGATTCATGCTACAAACACAATGTATGTACTAAAAAGATATATAATGAAACATAACAAAAAGAACAAAATAACCAATATTCAAACAACCTTGTCGACCGCGCTTGGTGTTTGGAGTACAATTGTTAGCATTTGATAAGCTATCGTGACAGGATGATGATACACCTATGCCAACTTCAGATGAAGTATTGGATGTTTCTTGAAAACATACTGGACAAAATTAAAAAACAGAGTAATGTTAGTAAGATGTAAAATTAACATCTAAAATAATCAAAAGGGTTTATGAAATATGTAAATTAAATAATAGAATTCTTTATGAACTATGCATGTTTAAACTCGCCATTCGAAACATCTGAAAGTGGGAACCTAGAAGACGAACTTTTAACATGCAAAGGGCTCAAAACCTCATAAAAACATTCGTTGATAAAATCTGCTTGTTTGGTAGATTTTGGTTCAAGATTGTGATTTGTATTCTCTGGAAAAGGTGACTTCCCTTGGATAGTATTTCGTATGGATCTCGAACTTGACAAAATTGACTTCCTCCTTTTCATTGCTTCACGAGAATTAGAATGTTCCATCTGTTGCTTGCTTGAAAAAAAAACAGATGCAAACTAAGATCATGTATGTTCTTTACTTTGCTAACTAAAGAAATACAAAGAAAAAGAAAATGGAAGGAGACAAAGTACATTTTTTTTCTTCAACCCAAGTATTGTGATGAATCATAAAAAGGTTTCTAGAAAGTTGATCCTAACAAAGTCTAGTTACATTAAAATAAGCTACTATATTTGTTTGACCAAACATGTGTTTGGAAATGTAATAGGTTTCTCAAAAGTTGTGTAACAAAATCTAGTTACTCAATGGACTTAGTAGTTTATTTAAAGTTGGGCTTTAATTTGTATAGTATGTATTTGAATAAATTTATTCTTTAGGAAAGGCAAATAAAAGCAGGGAGCCAATATTTCTATTCTTTTGTGGAGTCAACCCATAGAAAAGTCAACAAAAGATGGCTTCAATTCTGTTTTTCTAATCATGCCCATCAACATAAGAACACAATATGTGGTTTCGAATAAGTTATACAAAAGATGGCTTCACTTCTGTTTCGATCAATGCCATGAACATAAGAACACAATATGCAGTTTCGAATAAGTTATACAGCAATAAGTCTACTTTGGAATTCTTATTTTTACATACACAAATATGTGATATGTGAATCATTTATTTGGAAGTAAACATTTATAGGTATTTTCTTTGTAATGCTTTTATAAACAACTTTTACAACTACCAAATAAGAATTATATCAAAACCAATAGTATTAAGCATTCAAACCAAGTGCAAATCCAACATATATAAACATATCTACTGAAAAGCGGTTAAGACATGCCAAGGACCAGGAATACAAAAGGTTGTAAAAACTTGATGTCACGACATGAACACACATAGTTAAACAGGCATCACTTCCAAATTAAACACAAAATAATCTGATATGAAGTATTCATATCCTTAAATCCAACAACAGCCGGAATAGGAGGCCATAATAAACAAAAGCAGCCACATACAGTTATCTAGGAAGTGGTAAAATCTAAAGAAAGCACACACAAAGAGTCATGGAGACAATAGCTCCTAAATAGCAGTAGTACAAAACATACAACATAAAAAGTAGGATAGAACCAAAGAAGCCTTGCATCATGGTTTTTCAATTTTAACGGTCACAAGCTTTCGCTTTGTTGAAGAACTCTGACCAAGGATGTCCTTATCAGAAGTGTCTCTTAAACGTTTTGTAGCAGGACTTGTGGCCGAATTGCTGTCAATATCAGTTGCAGCCAAAGAATCGCCAGTACATGACACATCATCCTTGAAACAAATGACAAATTACCTAAATTAAACAGGGAGAAATATATCATTTAAATTGAAATTGAACATGGAAGGTACTGCTGAAACTACCTTGGAGTCGAGACATCCTATTGAAGGTTGGTCAATCTCAGTTTCAGATACAATGTCCTGATGATAAATAGACATTTTATTATGCATGTTTTTACACTGTAATAAATTATATAAGAGGATAACCAAAAAAAATTAAACCTTATCAATGGCATCTCTTTTGATCATGGCATCCATGATCTCAGCATCATGACAGACCTTAGAAACTGTATAAACATCATAGCCATTCTCAATATTGAAGTCTGACACTTCAATTTTGAAAATGAACTTCTTGTTGATCAACTTGTTAAAATCTTCAGGAAAGGAATCCACATTGCCATCCTAAAGTTAAATTATAGAAAAACAATATAATATGTTAAGTATTAAAGGTATCATACCATAAATATAAATGAGAATGAAAAAAAATATAACCTTATCTTGTTTCTCACGAATTTCAAATGCATGTTTATCTGTCATTTGATAACCTTCACGATCAAATAGAACCAGCGAAATAGTTTCAGTAGCATCTTGCACCCTTACATTGACTCTGAATCTGGTAAAAAAAGTGAGTACTCAATAAGTAAATGAGGTAAAACAATCTGGTTATGAATGCTTTAGATCAAAAATAATAATAACCACATATATATTACCTTGGAACAACCGATGTAACTTTGGTCTTACATTTGTTACAATAAAAGACCTTATTGTCACCTTCATTCTCAGTAAGATTCATTATCTTCATAGAATATTTCAGATTCAGAAACACCTTTTGTTACACTTCGACACGCAATGTAAAGTCCCTCCATACTCTTCTTGAATATCTTTTATAGTACCAAGTAACACACATACCAATTTCTGCCATAAATATAAAAAGATATAAATTTCATGCATGATTTTCAATTGGGGAAAAAATTACAGAAAGTAAATAGATATGAATATACCTCCGTACCATCAGGGATATCATCCACATATTTTCTTGGGTACTTCGTAAGAAATTCATCACGAAGAGTATAGACAGTCTGGCTAGCCAAGTGAGTGGTCATTTGAGAATGTGTGGAAACACCCTTCTTGACAATCAAACTGGGAAAAGAGGGATTAAACATTACCATCAAGATCCTATCACCAACAAATTTTCCTTTTAAGTTTAAACTTATAGGAAGTTGGGTTTTCCAAATGTATAATTTTTACTATCATTATCAGAGTACCTCCTTTTAAACTTATTATTTCTTCAATATCCTCATTGAGAAACAATCGAGTACCAAACAAAGCATTCTGAACAGTGGGATTTCCTACAACGTAAAAGTATATATAAAAGGTTAATATGTGGAGAAAAAATGTGATTTAAAAGTAAAATATACAGACATTTGGAAAATACCGTTCCAAAAACGAACTTTTCCAAACTGAATGATGATTATCACAAATCCTTCTATATTTCCAGTAGAAACAGACGTAGCAAAATCTTGTGCATAGTTGTCCCATAAAGTATAACTTATCTTCTTACCTCTAACATAAAATTTTTAAATAAAGACATATAAACAATTTATCTCTAACCAAAATATATAGATGAGATATTACAAACCAGAGAGAAAGGTAACATACTCTACATTCTCTAACTGCAAAGAAATCTGCTTGCTCTCTTTTCCATTTCGAGTAAACACATGTATATCTCCACATCAACAACATTACCAACAACATTTCTAGAAACATATATAATGATTAAGTAAAACGAAAAGTCACTCATGTGTTAAGAACCAAAATAATGAGTCTGAAATGCTCACCAACACTAAAGTTGAAATTCATTGTTCAAGATGTCGTCAAAGGATACAAAACGAAATCCAAACACATGTCCTTGAAAATCTAGTGATTTCTTCACCATGGTGTTGCGATAGAAGTTTAACTTGTATTGATGTTTAATTAGTGGATACTTACCATTGTTTTCTGCAATACTAAACTTACTTAGAATGATGATACTCCCTTCTTGAAGTAGCATCTCAAAATTAGGGATCAGAATCTTCTTTATGGCAACCTAAATTTTTTCACCCTGACAAAAAAAACTCCTTTTAATAGAAGTTCTACAGAATAGGTTCAATAATTTACACTCCAATTAGGTCGAACATTAGACAAATAACATAAAAGAAAAGTCATGATAACAAATAACATAAAAGAAAGTCATGAAAAGAAATACCTTTTCATCCATTAAAATCATGTCAATTTGAAAAGGTTGCTTCCAAAGCTGGAGGATTCTCACCTTAAGCTTCCATGAATCCTTGAGGTACTTTATTGGTCAATCAAATTCACTCCATTCTTATCCATGCATTGAAGACAGAAAGTAAAGAAAATACTCAGCACAATAGAAGTTTTGAATTTGCTTAAATGAATCAGTGATGATAAAACTTATATAAAAGGATTTATTAGAAACAAAAGAAAGAAAGATTAGACATCTTGTTATTTCCAATGTTGGCTTATGTTGAATAAAGAGATAAATGATAAGATGTTTCTGCTTATTTTGTGTACTTTGGTTAAGTAAAGTGGAAAGATGTTACATTGTTTGACTTTTGATATATCATGACAGAAAAGTCATACTGTGTATATGCTTACTTAAATTCCTAACGACCTAGGAAATCTACCTATCATCCTAGTATATCTTTTCACTTGTGATTCCTTTCTTTAGTTTAATCAAAGACTTAAGAATTTAGTTTGGTCAAAGGATTATTTCTTCTTGCTCCAAGGCCAAGTACAAAATATTATTCACTGATATATAAAGATGAAGAAATTTAGACTTACACAATTACAGTTCAAGAAGTATCTCAACCCATGTGGTTGAAGAACAACTTCTCCAAAATGTCATGTCCCAGTAAAAGACAACATTGTTAAAGAATTTTATCACCACATAGTATTGCAATTAGGGGGCTTAAGTGATGCAAATAAATCATAACTTTGATTTACATTTATAAAATTTCATTGAAACATAAACAATGCACATAAAACATGTCAGAATAGTTTGATTGGGTACTAATTGATATGCGAAATACTACCAAAAAATCAATGAGCACAAAGACTTATAAACCTTAGGGAGCTTCTCCATATTCTAATTTCTTTAAAATAAAGTATGTTTACACAACAATAACATGGAAATACTCTTTTATTTAGTGGAAACTGATAGACATTATTGTAGATAAGGGTCATTGATATATCTTATTAAGTTTTTTAAGAATGTAACAACTTTATTCAGAATCATCACTTCATATTTTATAACTACCTAATAAGCTATTCAAATTCACAAATACTGAATGAGTACTCAAACTGGGTGGACCAAAAATGAAATAGCAGCAAGTGTGTAATCAAATCCATTTGACACTTTGTATGTTTATCAAATCAAAAGCTCATAACCAAAAGCTTTAATGAAGATCTACAAAAAGTAACCATTTGTCAAATCTCGGGTACCAAAAACAACATCAAGTAAAAACTTTTCAGGTAAACTAACTTATTCTTCTTACAACCTAAATTTTGATGGCTAAGAAGTGAAAATCACCTAATCTCAAGACGCATAAACAACGCCCCTAAAAACACCATAACCGATAGGATAAAGTTAGTAGTGGTTAACTGTCTATGGGTTTATAAGCTTCATTTTTCAGTATTGTGTCTTTCTTCAACAATGAATATTATCGAAACACACCTATGACAGACTCATATAAAAAATGAACCCAAACACCCCTATAACAGAAGATACAGAAATATATAATCACACCCACAACACCATTACGTCAAGACAGAGAAACAACCCCCTTAAAAAGCACCATAATCAATTGGATAAAGTTAGTGGTTGACTGTGTATGCATTTGTTAGAATACTTCATTTTTTGGTGTTGCATCTTTCTTCAACAATGAATATTAAGAACCCACACTCTATTATACGAATTTCTATTAAAAAATCACATGTAGCCTTTTCAAGCACAAGGTATACAAATGCTGGTAGTCATAGTTTTTTTTGTTTCGAAGATGACGATCATGTTTGGTTTATATTAGTATAAATAATGAATCAACTAAGGGGTCTAAGTAAAAGAATGCTGTTACGAAAAAAAACTTACAAAATGCCTCTTTTTTCAAGTCTAACAGCCTTCTCAAAACAATTTCGAAATGTCTTTCCTCTAAGTCTTTCTTTAACAATGAATATTATCGAAACACACCTATGATAGACCCATATAAAAATGAACCCAAACACCCCTATAACAGAAGATACATAAATATGTAATCTCACCCGCAACACTACTACGTCAAATTAATTAAATCCAGATGTTTGAATATGTCTCATGTATTCATGTGCTTAAAATACCAGCCGCAAGAGTTAAAAAAGAGACAAAATGGCAGCCTATATGTTTCCACCACTTAGGACTGCAACCTTAGTTAAGAACAATGCCACATAACCTATGAACTTACAAGGTTTTGATATCAGTTGGTTTTATCCCAAAAAGGTCAATAAGTACTATCACCTTATCTAAGCAATCTATATCTGCAACTCGTGTGTTAAAGAGCTAACCTTTTAATTTTCAAATAGGTAAAAGAACGTGCAATTTCAAAGTAAAGTGTATGAACATGAACTTCAAATAGGTGAACTAATATGGACACGAGACTTAACAAAGCTAACTAATAACCTAATCACAACAAAACACATGACATGTATAAGGTTTGTTGAATCAAATGAGTTTAAGCAATAGAGTACATGTTCAAAGACCAAGTCAAAAAAGCCCTTCATGTTCCTAAAATAAATAAACAACAAAAACTTCTTATGTATGATTGAATGAATGATTCAAACAAATAAGCATAAAAGAACTAAAACAGCTAAACTACTTTAATAATTTAGAGTTTTTCACTCAGGTGTTTCCACAAACACTTGGCTTGAACAACAAAGAAATACATGAATCATAACAACAATCTGAGATAAACTGAATACACTTGACTGATTAAGATTAAAACAAAGATAATCATACTTAAAATGAGGCTTTTATAGTAGAAATCTTACATTGTCATCTTAGGTAGATCTAAGATAGAGAAGGTTTATTCTTTCATGGATCTTTCAAGTGGGTATTTTTCTTCCATGAATTTCACAATAGAGAAGCACAAAATACTGAAAAAGTGAAGGTTTTAATTTGAGTTCTTGAATGAAGAGAAACTTTGAAAAAGTTACAGCCTTAGGGTGTAGAATTGGGGTTTTCCAATTAAAATGCGTATAAAGTGACTATCGGTAAACAAATACTATACATTTATTTTCTTTTTTTAGATAATTTGTGAGTTGGATTATGACATAAGCAATTTCAAAGTAAACATCCTCATTGAGTGACACATATGTAAAAGTAACAAAAAATGATGTCACTCAAAACTTCTTTTTAATAGGATTTATAGATGCTGCTATATTTAACTTTGTTATTGGGAAATTTTGGTTGACAAATGAGAATTTATATGTTTGACTATTTATAGAAACCAGATTTATAGCCGTGCAAAGCGACGATGTTTATAAAAAAATAATTATATTTGCAAAATCATGATTTTTGTTTTACTTTTGATGCAAAATGTGTATTTTTTAAAATACAAAGCGTGTGTTTTTTAAAATTAATATAATTTGTTTTTTTAAGTTGTTAAGTTTAGAATTGATCAACTTTAATGTGTATTAAAAAGAACTTAAAGCCTTAAAGGTAATTTATCAACATAGACACATACATTGGCTGCATAAAGGTGTGAATTATCTCCTCGTAGCTCATTAAATTTAAGTTTCAAGTACTCATACAAAAAGACGACAATTACTTTTCAATTAAATTTATTTGCAATCAATGTTATGCGAAAAATAAATACGCATCAATATTGATACATACATTGGCTTCATAAAGGTGTGAATTATCTCCTCGTAGTTTATTATAATCATTAAAAAAATTAATTAAGTAACATGGAATTCGTTGATTGCCTTAAAAGTATCATGATAATCGAACGATGTGACAAATATATGTAGAAAGATATTATGTACTAAAATGTAGAGGTGAAAAAATAGGTGGGTGGAGGTCGGATTGAGTCATGGTTCTAAATGAGTTTGATTTAAATGGGTTCGGATTTAGACGGGTCTTTTAGAAACATGAGTCTTAATGTGTCAGGTTTGGATGAGTTTGGTAAAAAAAATTGAGTAGAGAATGTGAGACGTGTAAAAAAAGTATATAAAAAAATTAACCCGCCATACCTATTGAGTAATTGTCATATAACTACACTTTCTATCAAATAACCAACTAGAACCATATATAATATTTAGGGAGACCCAACTCAAAGTTGGAACAAAATGGATTTTAGCGATAGTTTTTCTGTCACAAAACCGTTGCTAATGAACCATTACCTTGTAAAGACGCGCCTAATCGCAATGGTGGCAGTTGTATATGTTGAAAAGGTGTCATTGAGTGAACCATCACGACTGCTTGAAGATGTATCAGTTAGCGACGGTTTTTTCTGTCACTAAGTCGTCGCCGAAGCATCGGTAATATCATCCTTTTATGAAACAATGTGACTATTTGAAGATTCACGAGTCTCTCTATATATATTGCCATCATTCCAACGTTTTGATTATCAAATACATAGAAAATACTCTCCAAATCCATCATAAAGTATTAGATTCAATAGATTGAAGTTTTTCTTGAATTGATTGTTGTATCCTCAAAACAGACGTTGTACAAACGGAGTTCTGTTTTAGGACACTGCAATTTGCAGGCCTCAATCACGTCTATTATAATATTCGATATTGTTGTAATATTATTCCTAACAATCTAAAACAAAATTTTTCAAGATGGATTAAACCATACTAAAATCTCATGTTGAAAAACCTGAAAAATTCAAAGGGTTTGATTTTTGTCGTTGGCAACAAAAGATGTTGTTTTACTTGACATCATTGCATGTGTCATATGTTCTCACGGATTTTGAACCAACAAATTTGTATCTGGTGGATGGAGAAAATGTTCCTACTGAGGCACAAGTGGCAAACTATGAAAAGGTCGCCTCTCAATAGAGTCATAATGAATATAATTGCAGGAATAATATTATGAATGCTTTGGATGATTCCCTATATGATATTTATTCAACTTTTGCAACTGCAAGGGAGATTTGAAAATCATTGGAAAATAAATACAGGACTCAAGTTGCATGTTCTAAGAAATTTATTGTTTGAAAATTCCTAAATATCAAGATGAATGCTGCAAAGCCTGTTGTGAAACAACTAGAAGAACTCCAAATCATTGTCCATGAAATAGAAGTAGAAGGCATGGGTATAAACTCTGACTTTCTTGTTGGTTCTATTATTGAGAAATTGCCCCAATCCTGTAAAAAATTTAAGTTATATCTTAAAACACTTGACTGAAGATATGAGTTTTGAGCAACTTGTTCTCAAAATTCATGTTGAGGAAGATAACAGGATGAATGAAAAGGATGATGCAAATTCAATAGAACCAAATACAAACATGGTTAGAGAAAGCTCTTCCAAATCAAAGTCTAACTACAAAAACAAAGCTAAAAATAGTGGTTGTTCTGGATAAAACATTTTAAGGATGGAAAGAAGGATTACACCCAACAAAAGAAATACAACTTCAAGTAAGTCTATCATTGTTGGGTCAGTGGGAAACCTGGGCACGGAGTTAAGGATTGTCGCCGCAATAAAGAGCATGGAGACGGAAATTTTATAGAAAATTCCAATCAAGCAAACCATGTGGAATCTCTAAAAGAATTTGCTGGAGTTATTGAATCCTTCTTAAACACTAATGTTGTTGATTGGTGGTTTGATATAGGTGCCACAAAGCACATTTGTAATTCAATGAGGATGTTTGTATCTTACCAAAAGGTGAATGAACCAGAACCAATGTTTATGGGGAACAAAACCGCTTTAAAAATTGAAGAAAAAAGGAAAGTCATACTAAAGCTAACTTTTAGAAAGGATCTTGTACTCTTAAATGTGTTGCATGTGCCAAACATCACTAAGAATATGATTTTTGGCCCTACTCTTAGTAATAAAGGATTTTAACTTGTATTTGAATCAGACAAATTTGTAATCACTAAAGGTGGTTTGTATGTTGGGAAGGGTTACCTTAATGAGGGACTCTTCAAACTAAGTGTTGTAACCGATGACAATGTTATTAATAATAATAACGCCGCTTCAGTGTACATGATTGATCCTTCTTTCTTATGGCATTCTAGATTAGGCCATGTTAATTTTTGTTTACTGCAAAGAATGATAAACTTAGGCATGTTACCTAAATGTTCTAAGGATAAAATATCCAAGTGTGAAATCTGTGTGGAATCTAAATTTACAAGTCATTCACATAAATCTGTAGAAAAATCAAATGAAATAGTTGGCTTAATACATACCAATTTATGTGATTTCAGAGCAACTTCATCAAGAGGAGGAAAGAATTATTATATTACCTTCATTGATGATTGCAGTAAATTTTATTATGTGTGCTTAATTACCAAAGATGAAGTTTTGTATATGTTTAAGACATATAAAGCATAAGTTGAAAATCAACTAGACAAAAAGATCAAAATTCTAAGGTTTGACAAAGTAGGAGAATATGAATCCAATGATTTCTCTAAATTTTGTTCTACTTTTGGTATTGTACACCAAACAACATCCCCATACACACCACAACAAAATGAAGTGGCTGAACGTAAGAATAGAACATTGAAGAACAATACCAATTTAATGTTAATTACTTTAGGGGCTCTTCATAGTCTTTGGGGTGAAGCATGTCTTACTGCAAACACAATATTAAATAAAATTCCTCATAAGAAGAGTGACAAATCTCCATATCAATTATGGAAAGGAAAGCAACCTTCTTATAAAAGGATGAAAGTGTGGGTTTGTTTGGTAAATGTTCAAATACATTTACCAATGAGAACCAAACTTGGACCAAAAACTGTTGATTGTGTTTATCTTGGCCTAACAAAGAATAGTGTTGCTTATAGGTTTTTGGTTAACAAATCTAATGTAGAGGACATAAACCAATAGGCCATAAGTGGATCTTCAAAAAGAAACTAAGACCTGATGGTACCATAGAGAAGTATAAGGCTCGTTTAGTAGCCAAAGGATACTGTCAAAAAGAAGGTCAATATTTCTTTGATACTTATTCACCGGTTACAAGGATAACCTTGATGTGCTTTCATGTAGGGTCAATTATTTTATTATCAAGTTTTACATTTATATTTAGCCGACAAACCTAAAACAACACTTTAATGAGCAGTGTACCCGGTCAAGATGGAGTTCATGGTAAGTAAGGTGTCAAACACTAAGAGTGGAAATTTAATCCTATATTCTATCAGTATTTTAATTAGTCTATTTACTGGTTAAACCTATGCTATGTACGTTGTCTAATGAAATGGGGGATTCAGCCTGAGAGACTGGCACAGGTTTGGTGGAAATAAATACCAATTCAATACACAATAAACATAAAAGATGAAGATTAGAAGATAGAAAAGCGGTACAAGCCAAATGATAGAAAACTGCATTAGCCATATTAAATCCGGTTTAATGCTAGTTTTTTTGTTTTAGTGCAATGATTTACTTATCTCGAAGCGGCATATCATTCTTAAGACTTAGGCGAGACATCATCCTAAGACCTAGACACAATTAATCCTGTCACAATTAGCAAACGCGTACAATACAAAAGATACATTGTGGATTTATCGGCGTCGTCAATGAATTGAAAACACAGGGTGTTATACTCTAGCCCAACGAGACTTTACCCACTTATTGTTTGAAGGTGTTTTATATACTGGTAGTCCACTATTCCAATATTTATCAGTTAATTAAGAGCATGATTGCTAAAACATAAATGGGTCACCTACCGGTCCAACTAAGCTCATAAACAATTGACAAAGACAGAACGTTATTTGTGATCCTATTGGTCCAGTAATATAAGACACAATATGGAGAGCTATCCCGATATCTAGATTACTTGGTCTGTAACACTAGACCCAGTTGAATGATAGGTCGCATATTCAAATACATAAACAAGTATGAGGTGATAAACATAATTAAACAATCAACGATAAATTAAGAAATCGATTTTAAAACAAACCAAACATTGAACTTTCATTAAGATGGCTAATACCCGAGGGTATTAGCCCACAACCATTGTAATTGTACAAGCGTAATCAAACAATTGAAATCGAACGATTAAGAGAGTAAAAATTACACGATGTCTTCTATGGAGTCGTGATCAATGCTTGACCTTTAAAGATGATCTTCTCTTCTAAAATTCGTCTCTGATGAGTATGGTATAAAGAATATGATATTGTACACTTAAAACTTGTTTTTGAGTCTTCTATTTATAGTTGTTGAAAAATACTCGATACGCCGTATCCAGATAGGTCGATACGGCGTATTGGGCTGGATTCCTTGGAGTGCGTGCTACGTTCGTAATAAATCTTTGATATCATTCCCAATTTACTTGATTTACTGTATCTTCGAATAATTATCTTCATGGATACGGTGTATATAAATAGCATGGATACGTCGTATTAGGAATTAGTCAAACACGTTTTCTTGTGAAGTCTTGGCGCAGATACGCCGTATCTCTTTAGTTGGATACAGCGTATTGGTGAATTTTTAGAAATCTTCAAATGTGTTCGTTTTAGCTCAAATTTATGCGCCTTTTAGCTTATCTTCACAAAACACTCCTGAATTACTGCATTTATCAACTTTAAAGCGATTAAGTACCAAATAATGCAATAATTATAAAAAAGTGGGCAAAATAGATGGGATAAATGATATAATAAAGTGACGTTAATTGATGTCATCAAATATCCCCCCACTTGAATCCTACTTGTCCTCAAGTAGACTTTTAGAAAAAAGTTTAGTTTATGAAAATGTGTCCCGAACCAAAGTTAAGGATTTTCTGTTTAAGCATCGTTTTGTCCTAATCACCTATACATAACCAAGCTCCTCATAAAATATGGAAATAAAAACACTCATATCACTCAACTAATCTAGGGTGCAACATTCAAGTAGTACGCTCAATTGCTCGGTCGTGATTAGTTTCGTATCATAAGCTTGGCAAGGATACACATCTCTACTGCTAAAGCTAAGGAAGAACAAGTCAAAAGCTAAATTAGGTTAAGAAGGCTTACGGTTGATCATTCAACAGTCTTTTACCATAAGTACCACACTAACAAGGCAGCTGTATCGTATATACATGGCCATAACAACAGAATAGACATATACAATCCGAACACACCCCTGTTCGTGTTTAACCAGCGGTTAGGATGAAGAATGATATAGGGTAGAGACCTTCTAACTTTCACCAAAATTCGTCATCCAACAAGGCAGCTAAGACATGCATACATGGCCGTAACGATGGAATAGACATGCATGCTCGAACAAGTCCTCATTCGAGTAGACACTAAGGTTAGTTGCTAGGAAAGGGAAGTAAAATGGTTGTTAAATAAAATTCACAAAACAAATAGATTAAGCCAACAAATAAGGTGCGGTTGCTAGTAACTTTCCCACAGTTCCATGACAAAGACTCGAGTATATAGATAGATGCATCGAAACTTACGAGTCTTTGTCATGG
>BQNB010131756.1:0-18734 GCA_026074375.1 Tanacetum coccineum | reverse complement strand
CTAGAACTAGCGGTACTAACACAGTTAATAATGCTAGGCATAATTTTAACAGACATGCAGTACCAACTAATGCTGCTAGGAAAGTTAATACTGTTAAGCCTATTGTGAATAATGCTAGACCAAAAGCTGGTTTTCCTAAAACTCTTTCACCTTTTAGAAAGCCATTTAATAGAACAACAGTACTTAGAACCAATTTTTCATATCAAAAAGGGAAACTGCTGTTAAGCCCTCAGCAGGTTGTAATTGGAGACACAAAAGACATTACTGGAACAAAGTCTCCAAATACAATGGTGGATCAAGTTCTAGAAATTGTGTTCCTTTCAAAGATCCACTAGGCAGACCCAAGCCCAAACACGCTTGGGTCCCTAAGAGAAACTAATCTCTCTTATTTAATGTGCAGGATTATCCACAAAGAGCTTTACAGAAGAAAGGGATTGTTGATAGTGGATGTTTCAGATACATAACTGGAAACAAGGCCTACCTTGCTGAATATCAAGACTTTAATGGTGGCCTTGTTGCTTTTAGAGGAAGTAAATGTTACATAACTGGTAAAGGTAAAATAAAAATAGGAAAGTTAGATTTTAAGGATGTGTGCTTTATGAAAGAACTACAGCATTTCAATCTCTTTTCTGTGTCACGGATGTGTGACAAGAAGAACAATGTTCTCTTTACAAACACTGAATGTATTGTGTTGTCTCCTGAATTTAAGTTACCTGATGAAAATCAAGTATTACTTAGAATCCCTAGACAAGACAATATGTACAGTTTCAATTTAGAGAACATTGTTCCTTCTGGAGGTTTAGCCTGTTTGATTGCAAAGGCTACAATTGATGAGTCTAACAAATGGCATAGGAGGTTGGGTCATGTTAACTTTAAAAACTTAAAAAAAATTGTGAAGGGAAACCTTGTAAGAGGTTTACCTTCAAAGATTTTTCAAAATGACCACACTTGTGTTGCTTGTCAGAAAGGAAAGCAGCACAAGGCCTCCTGTAAGGCCAAATCAGTGAGCTCTATTAGTCAGCCCTTACAGCTTCTGCATTTAGATTTATTTGGACCTACATCTGTAAGGAGCTTAAACCATAAGACTTATTGCTTGGTTATCACTGATGATTTTAGCAGGTTTAGTTGGGTGTTCTTCTTAAGAACTAAGGATGAAACTAGTGGGATCCTTAAGGACTTTATAAGTGATAAGTGGAGAATACACATATCCATTTGTACTTAAAATAACCCAAATAAACCCAAAACAGACCAAAAATGGCAAAAATATGCTTGTATTTGTGTTTTGTGTGTGCAAATACGGATAAATCAAAAATCACAAGAAAACAGTCAAAAACAGGCAAGCACGGACATAAGAATCAGTAGAGTACAAAGCCGAAGCCAGAAAAGTCAAGCCTCAATCAAAGTAAGCCAAGAAAAGTCAAAGTCAGTCAAAGATGGACAAACTAAGTCAAACATAAAAGGACAAATCCTCAAAATATTTCACTTTGGTCCCTCAACTCTCACAAAAATCCAAAAATGTCCCCTCCTCCCTTATAGGGCCCAGGAAAGCTTAATGGGCCTTACCCGGATCCAAAAGCCCACTTAACCTAGCCCATTTCCCTTTTCCTAAAACAACAAGGGTTGAACTTGCACTTTCCTAAAGTTATTTATAACTAAAAAGAGTACAAAGAAAGAGAGGGACTCAAATTGCCAACTTCCCAAAGTTTAAACCCGTTTTACCTCTTTCAGTTATAAAAAGAGAAAAAATGGCGCCAAACCCATTTTACTATTCACCATCCCTAACCTTTTACCACACCATCAAAACAAAGGGCTTTTTGAAATTGAGGGATTGAGTGGGTAATTCAAGGCTCAAGTAACACGTGTGTAGGGTTATTCGTCATTAAGAATTCTTATTGGTCAAGCCCATTACATCACGGATCAAGGCTAAGGCAAAGAAGCACAAGAGTGAATGAATTTTATACTAAAAGCTCTCAGAGAAGTAACACAAGGGTCACATCAAGGATTGCCAGCCTGGCAATCCGTGTGATCCCAAGAAATGATCTAACGGCCATCATAAGCTCTCCAATGATTGTTTAATCGTGTGGTGATGATTGAAAGGAGCGTGGGCATCAAGCAAGGGGCTAGAAGCTTCACCTACTGGCTATAAATAGAGCCTCACTCTTCACACACACACCAGATAAATATTGCAAGCACACTAGTTAGTACTAAACGTAGCTAGTCCTTATGGTGGACTATCCCTTCACGATACGTGACCACGATGATTCTGAAATACCTACTCCTAAGGATATGATGACCATCCTACTAGATGTATTTTTTTACAATGCATCTTATAATGATGAGGGTGCAGTGGCTGACTTCACAAATTTAGAAACTATTGTGAATGTTAGTTCCTATCCCACATCCAAGTATTAGTCTATTCATCTTCGACTCTAATTCTTAGAGATCCAAAATCAGCAGTTCAAACAAGGAGCAAAGTGACCAAAAGTTCTAGAGCCCATGCTTTTGTAAGTTATATTCAAAAGCAGAGAAGAAATAATCATAAGGACTTCCAACATTGTTTATTTGCTTGTTTCTTGTCTCAAAATGAACCCAAGAAGATATCTGAAGCACTTGAAGATGAAAGTTGGGTTATGCTATGTAGTGAAGAACGCTGCATTCAAGAATTCAGAAAGTTAGATTCATGTAGATTTGCCTTATGGGAAGAAGGCAATTGGAACAAAATGGGTTTACAGAAATAAGAAGGATGAAAGAGGTGTTGTGGTTAGAAATAAGGCAAGGTTGGTTGCTCAGGGACATAGGCAAGAGGAAGGGATAGATTATGATGAGGTTTTTGCTCCTGTGGCTAGGATTGAAGCCCTGTCTTTTGGGATATCAAGTTCGGAAGAAAAAAAACTTATGTTAACTTTTGTACTCTTTAAACTTGTATTTGGTATTGTTATAATTCGGATAACTTTCTTTTATCTCAATCGTGTATGGTGTTTTATCTATCACTTTGGGTGAAGTTTATTAATATGTTACACCTCGCGTTTCCGCCTTAGTGGGGTGTGACAACTTTCTTCTTTTCTGATGGAAAAGGGTTTCAGAAGAGGTATCGTAGACAAAATATTGTTTATCAAGAAGAAAAAGAGTGACATTATGTTAGTCCAAGTGTATGTGGATGACATTATTTTTGGTTCTACAAAGAAGTCTATGTGTACAGAGTTTGAAGACTGTATGCACAAAAGATTCCAAATGAGCTCCATGGGTAAACTCACTTTCTTTTTGGGACTTCAAGTGAAGCAACAACCTGATGAAATCTTTATTAGTCAAGATATGTATGTAGCTAACATCTTAAAGAAGTTTGATTTTTTGTCCATCAAAATAGCTACTACTCCTATTAAGTCTAATAAACCACTGGTCAAGGATGAAGATGGTGTAGATGTAGATGTACATATCTACACATCTATGATTGGCTCTCTAATGTATTTGACTGCCTCAAGGCCAGACATCATGTTTGCTATTTGTACATGTGCTAGATTTCAAGTCACTCCAAAAGCCTCACACTTAAATGCAGTAAAAAGGATTTTTAGGTACCTCAAACATCAACCCAAATTAGGTTTATGGTATCCTAGGGATTCACCTTTTGAACTTGAAGCTTACTCAGATAGTGATTATAGAGGAGCCAACCTTAACAGAAAATCAACCACATGTGGATGTCAATTTCTTGGTAGAAGATTAATATATTTGCAATGCAAAAAGTAAACTATTATGGCAAATTCTACTACTGAGGTAGAATATGTTGCAGCTACTACTAGTTGTGGGCAAGTACTATAGATACAGAATCATATGATGGATTATTGTTTCAATTTCTTGAACACCAAAATCCATATTAATAATAAGAGCACTATAAGTGTTATCAAGAATCCTGTTGCTCATTTAAGGACCAAGCATATTGAAATTCGTTTCCATTTTATAAGTGATTGTTATGAGAAGAGACTGATAGAGTTTATCAAGATTCACATAGATTCTAATGTTGCAGACCTTCTCACCAAAGGATTTGATGTCACAAGATTTAACTTTTTGGTGGTTAGCATTGGATTATTGAATCTATAGCTACAACTGAGGGGAGACAAGATGATTTGGTGTACACTTTGTATAGAATGTTATGTGAGCAGACATATTTTGCCAATGGTGATGTCTTTCATTCAGATATTTGGGTTCTAAAGAGTCATTAGAGGGAGATATGGATGGTACTGAAGTGTTTTTGTTGTCCAACTTATTCGATTTTTGGTTAACAAAAGTTAGTACCGACAGGCTTAAAGTTAGTACCGACAGGCAAAGTTTGTACCGCTATAAAGCCGTTAGAGAAAATACCGGTAGGGGTCTAGAGTGTAATTTTTAGCGGTTTCTTCATCATTGGGGATGCTACTACTATAAATACCCATCTCAATTACACAATTGATCCTTCTTTGCTCTCTTAATCGATTTCAATTGACAAACCCTAATTATTCATCACCGACGATTACCAAAATCAAATACACGATGGCTGGTTTGGATTTCTATTCTAAGCATAATATGGTGGCCTATTTGGAAAAGACGGATGGGAATCCAGAGTTTCATTAGATTATGGACTTTCTCACATGTAGTTCAATTTATTATGCACTCACTGTAAGTCCCATAGCCTCAACTTTGTTTGTTGAACAGTTTTTGACGATTGCTAAGTCTAGAACAGTCAACAACATTAGTTATATAGATGCTACAGTTGCGGGCAAGCCTGTGACTATCTCAGAGGCATCAATAAGAAGTGATTTTCTTTTTGATAATGTTGATGGGATAGATTCTTTGAATAATCAGGCTATATTTGATAATATTTAGCTAATAGGGTATGAGGGAGACCTGAATACATTAACTTTTAACAAAGCCCTCTTTTCACCCTAATGGAAATTTCTTTTTCATACCATGAATCACTGCATTAGTTCTAAAAGCACCTCTTGGGATCAAATTCCCACTAATATTGCCACAGCAGTAATTTGTTTAGCCACTAATCAGAAATACAATTTTTCAAAATTAGTTTTTAGTGGCATGCTACGACACTTGGATGCAACGAAGAAGTTTGTAATGTATCCAAGATTTTTACAAATCTTTTTGAGCAATCAGTTAAAAGATGTACCTGTCCCCTTGGACCACTTTCCAGTCCCAACCCTAACTAAAAAGGTCTTGACATTTATGGTTAAAAAGGGTAAGAACTTTTCAGGGAAGGTTACACCTTTATTTGATTTTATGTTGGTTCAACAAACAGAGGATGAGGGTAAGGCTTCAGAAATACCATCTGATTCCCAACCCATACCCTCTCCTCCTCACCCAAGTGAAGACCAACCTCAGACACAAACTAACCCTTCTCCTAGACCTTCTCCTTCTATAGCTATTCCTGATTGTCAGTCATCCAATGATATATCCCTCTCAGGGAATGAGGATGGTCTGACACTCCATATTGTATATGACCTTTGTGTGTCTTTATGTAAACAGGTCACAGCTCAGGCTAAAGAAATTAAAGCTTTGAAGGCTCAAGTCAAGAAGCTTAAGAAAGGATTTAAACCACTTATCACAAATCATAAATCCTGGATGAAGAGTGTTGCACTAAAGACAAGATTGGCAAGGAAGACTTCTCTAAAGAAAAAGGGGGTACAAAAGGAGTATGTATCCAAACAGGGGAGGAAATCGGTCAAAACTTCTAAGGATGAACCATCTGTGCATAAAGATCCAGCTTTTGATGATCTTGATGATGATGCAATGGACTATATAGAGACTGAGGATGCTCAAGATGAGGGGAGGACAAGCTCTGTAATGTTAGAAGAGAAGGAAAGTGCTAATAAGGAAGTAAGTCCTGAAGCTCCTATTAGTACTGTCAAGCCAAATGAAGGTATCGACAAGAGAAATGAAGGTACTGACAAGCAAGATGGAGGTACTGACAGTACAAAAGTTAGTACTGATAGACAAGGTGAAGGTACTTCTGATCAAAATGAAGGGAAAAATGCTACTCAAACAGCTCCAACGACTACTTCAACACCTACTCTAACAATATTTGGTGATGACGAGACCATTGCACAAGTTCTCACCACAATGAGTCAGAATAAACAAAAGGAAAAGGAAAAAGGAGTAGAGATTAGGAATGCTAAAGATACTAAGAGACCAAGGCCTACTTCAACAAGATCAATATTGACTTTGAGACCTCTTCCCAAGATCGATCCAAAAGATAAAGGCAAAAAGAGGATTGAAAAGGAAGATGAAATTGATACTGAATCAGAAGATATTACTGAAGTTGAAAAGAAATTTAAACATCTTGCTAATGTTGAAGAGGTGGCCAGAAAGGTTCAAGAGGAGTAGGAAGCTGAAGAGGAGAAGAAAAGGTTGGATGAAGAAGAAGCTACAAAGGCTGCACTCTCTAAAGAATATGATTTCATTCAGGCAAGACTTAATGCTGACAAGATACTTACTGAAAAGCTTCAAGAGGAAGAGAGAGAGAAGTATACTATTGAGCAAAGAACCAAATTTCTTCACAACACCATTGCTGCCCAAAGAAGATTTCTTGCTCAACAAAGATCTGAAGCTATCAGAAACAAACCTCTTTCAAGAAATCAGCTTAAGAACCAAATGATGACATATTTAAAGCATGTTGGAGGCAAGAAGCATTCTGATCTGAAGACCAAGAGTTTTGATGAAATACAAGTTTTGTATGAAAAGATAAAAAGGTCTGATGATAGTTTCATTGCTATTGGTTCTGCTGAAGATGAAAAAATGATCAAGGAGATGAATGAACAAGCTGCTGATGCTTCTAAGAAGAGAGTAAAGAAAGATGAAAGTGTCAAGGGAGAAATTAAAAAAGAAGAAGGAACTAGAAAAAGAAAGCTTGGCAAAAGGAAGAAGATGAAGTCTAAGAAAAGAAAGTTTACTTCTAAAGATGATGAAGAGCTAAGATTGTGTTTAACTATAGCTCCTGATGAGGATAAGGAAGTGGATTATGAGATACTTGACAAGAAGTATCCTATCATAGAATGGAGATCTGAGTATCTTACAACCAAACCACAGTATGATGAGACTGAGGAGGTAGAAGATGTTTATCTTAATGTGGTGATTAGAAGTAATAGACAAAGAAGATACTTCAGTACTTTGATGGCAGTGCTCTCCATACTTGATAGAGATGACATATGTGCTATATATCAACTTGTGATGAACAGATACCAAGATGAGACACCTGAGGGATTTGACAAAATACTTTGGGGAGATTTGATAATCATGTTCAATCAAAGTGATAGTGATGAATTTTGGAATGCACAGCAAAATTGGAAGATAGTGAGCTGGAAGCTACATAGTTCTTCAGGGATACACACTATAATGACTGATGAAGGATTAGTCATTCATATGCTGTAGAGAATAAGTATCCTTTGAAAAAGGAAGTGCTGTCAAAATTGCTAGAGTTGAAGTTAGAAACTGAAGAAGATAGTATTATGGCTTTGGAACTCATTAGATTTGTCAAGAAGCAGATTGCAGAGTTAGAACCTAAAGACTGATGAAGATGAGGAGGATCCTTGAGTGTTGGTTCTAAGACCACACAACAAATGGTCATCAGTTCACCATGTTTAACAGACATAAGAACTAGCTAGTCCAAAGCAAACGACTTTGGTAAAGACTTCTCAAATCCATTCATGGTTGACAATTTACCAAAAATTATATGGTTCTCAACTCACCTTGCTTCATAGTAAAGAGTTGGCTAGTCCAGGATCAAACAGTTTCTGGTAAAGACATCTTAAATTTGTTGATAGCTAATAGTTTGCTAAAAACTATAAGGTTATCAATGCACCATGTTATGGCAATAAAGCATTGACTAGTTCAAAAGCTATCAAAAGCAAACGACTTTTGTAAAGACAAGTCAAATCCATGATAGTTGGTAGTTTACTCAAACTACAAGGTAAACAATTCACTTGTTGTTTACAATAGAATTGGGTTTATCCCAGAGCAAACAACTACTGGTAAAGGAATACCAAATCCTTAATGGCTGGAGTATTTTGCCAAAACTAAAAGCCAACTGAGTGGAGTTGCTGTGTTGCTGAAAAGACAAGTTGCTGATGAAGATGGATAGCTGAAGATATAAAAAATTATTAAAGATCAAGATCAAGATTTGACGAAGTGTTTGGATACATCCTCCAAGATCTTAAGAAGAATAAACTGAAGAAACATGAAGTTAAACAAGTTCAACAATCATGTTTAGGGGAGGATTGTCAGGAATTATGCATTCCTGACTTAGTACTGTTAGTTATATTAGTTAGTACCGATAGTTGTAACTTAGTACTGTTAGTTATATTAGTTAGTACCGATAGTTGTAATTAGTACTGATAGTACAAAATAGTTAGTACTGATCAGTTAGTTAGTACTGATAGTATAAAACTGTTAGTACCGTTTAAGAGATATGCATGAGATATTATAGGAAAGGATATGCATTATCTTTTATGCATTTTGTAAGTCAGTTAGGGTTTATCCTTGGTCTATAAAAGGAACCCTACGGTATTAGAGAAGATACATCTCATATACAATCTCATATCTTATAGTTAGTAATCTGTAATCGTTTTAGCAGATTAATACAAAAGTTTAGTTATCAATATTCATTGTATAACAACCAAAGAATTTTCATCAAATGCAAAACTTATTTTACTATCATCACAATTACGAGGAAATTTTTCGCATTATTACATTACTTGTATTGTCAATACCTCAATATGTCATGTAACTTGCATAACTAAAGTAGGCGAGCTCACACAACCTATCTATGGCAATCCAATCTTCATATATGTCAAGAAAACATCATAACAAATCAATTCAATATCATCATATTCCTATTACAAGGTACATTATTCCTATAATGTACTATTCGCAACGTTATATCTAAACGGGCTTTAAACCGTTATCGTATAGCTATAAACCCTAATTCCGTAAAGGGTTAATATCTAAAGTGAATGTACAAGCTACTAAAGTATATGCACAAGTAACATAACATCTCATATGAATATACATTCTCTTCAAGGAAAGGTACAAGTCTTTAATATATAATGTACAAGTCATTAATGTACGACAACCAAAATAACCATTTTACCTCCGTTTTCCTAAGAAATCTTTGTCAACCATCAAGTGCAAAATTACAAGCAGTCATACCTTAAAACAAAAATACTGAGTTCATTTAAAATCCATAATCATCCTCATTTCATTAAATTACAAGAAACGAAAGTCTAAAACCCTAACCCGAGCTAAATACTACACTATGACCTGTTTCTTCGTTTTTATCCATTATAAACCTAAACCAATACTCAAATAAGTTGTAATAACTTATTTTACAACTATGTAAATCCTATATCATCATTTATTTATCATCCCTTCATATCAATATACATAAAATGATTCCAGAAACCTAAATGTACCAAATGAGCCTAAATGATCAGTCGACCTGTTTATCCCATTTCTAACCAATTTCATTTTCATGTAGCAACCAATAGCCCATTGTAAACTCATAAAATAGTTAAAATTCATTATCTACAGCATTAACTTGGCAATGTGCAAAAATCAAAGCCTATTAAAACCCTAATCGAATCCAAGTATAAATCCTAATCCAACCCATGACTATTTCTTTCCATTTTGACCCATTATAACCTAAACCATCACTCAATTATCATTGATAAACCTCAATATACACCTAGGATCAATAATCTATAGATCTTGATCCAATGTGTACGAATTATAAGCCTTAAATTCACTAGAAAACCCTAAATGCACCATTTGGAACCCGCGACCTCGTTTCTTCATTTCTAACCCGTTTTAACACACAAAAAACCCAAACCAATTTACAAAATTTGTTAATATCTATCTTATTACAAACCTTGGGAACATGTTTTAACCATTACTTGATTAATACACTCGAATTATAAGCCAAAAACATGAGTTCGAGTCCCATATACTCAAAACAGACTCGCAGCCACTTCTCTTGCAATATTGACCCATTCTAAAGGATTCTTTTTGCAAATTAACTTACCCACATGCAACCTAAGTTGCTTACACGCCTGCTTCAACAAATATCTCATGAATTCTTGCACCAAATTGAGCCACATCTCCCTCCTTTTGACCACACAGACCAGCACAATCACAGGGTGTCCAACACCTCCAAACTACATTTATAAGCTTCCACAACTTACATACCATAAGACCTTCCACACTCCGGTATATATTGGTACATATTCCAGAATAGGCCTTGAAGGTTTCTTAGCATCCTTGGTGATTTTCAAGTATAAATAGGACCCAACATCCTTCATTCAAACTCGCACCCACCTTCATCCTTCTATAACCCAATTGGCAGCAATAATTTGCTCCCTTATGATCCTAAGTATCATTAATAGAATCTCAAAATGAAGCCATTTTAAGAATTGAAGCCTCGGGAACAAGAAACAATCGGTACAAGTGGAAATACTACCTGAAACGACCCATATCCACCATTTTTGCTCCTTGAAGCTCAAACCCAGGTTATAGATATTCTACTTCTGCTCCTACACTTTTATAATGTTCATATGATCCTAAATATACTATTGTTAAAGTTTCATAACTCAATTCATGCTCATTTTCCATTTTTTTTTTTTTTTTTTTTTTTTTATTATTTTTTTTTGATCCAAAACCGTACACCCGAAACCCTAATTTCGCGTTTTTCTTAAAACTAAATGTTATAATGGCTAAATATTGTTATAATCCATTTTAACATACTTAACTAATGTTAAAATAACCACTTTATTGATTATTGAAAGGAATTTGGAACTAAAACCCGCGCGTTTCACAGTTTTTGAAACCAATTTAACCGCCATTTGCTTCCTAGCCTAACGAATCGTTATTTTAAAAAACTTGCGATAACTATGAACTTCATATTTTATTATATTATAACTTATAAATTAACTTTTGAAATGTTAAAATAGCTGCATGGCAATTTACATGTTTTGTAAATATTATCCATGCAAGGGGTATATATCGTAACTTTCTGAAACTTATAACTAAAGGGGCTGAATATGTCATTTTATCAAATTTTTACTATATTAGGGGTCTATATGTCACTTATTCAAACTACAAGTTTTTACGTGTAATACGTTCTTTTTTAAACTTGAAGACCAAAGTCCCGTAAAAATCCAAACTCCAAGGACTATCCTGCAACTTTTCAAACTCAAGGGTCTAAAATGTAACATTTTGAAAAAGTATAAAATCATGTTTAAAACCTTACAAGACATAACTTTAATTAACGCTTCTCGTGCTTAACATTTCCAGATATTGAATAAAACGCTTAAAACTGATCATCCGGAAGCTATATTGTACCACAATACTAGGGAGCTTCATATTAAGTAGGTTTCATTATTGGTATAAACGTTCTGACTACTGAGGTAGTTGGGTTTACATTTAAAGTGTCCTTAAGCTCCTCAAATGTTTTACTGAATGACTTCTGAATTATGATGGCCCGAACGGTGATACAATAATTCCAAACTCTTCAATCAACTCATAAACTAAAAACCAAAGTTCTCAATTATCATCTTCCTAAGACTTGAGAAATTACCCCAGGTTGCAGAACGTGGGTTGTTTACTATCAATATATCATATCAACCTTGCCCTCGTTTAAGATTGTGATAAGGTCGTCAGCTTTCATTTCAGAATAATTATTACATCTACCTATCAGGTGAAGTTCATAACTCACCTTTAACTATTACATGGTTTTATAAACCCGCAGGGGATAACATGCTTGTTACAAACTATTTACAATCACATTAATCTTATAACAATGTGATTACTTTTCAAAGACTTAGTGAAGTTCATAACATCGCCTTTACTTATTTACATATTTCATAAACCCGCGAGGGGGATACATGCTTGTTACAAACTCTTTTACATATCCGTTTATCTTATAACAATGTGATTAATTTTCAAAGACTTAGTGAAGTTCATAACCTCGCCTTTACTTATTTACATGTTTTAATCAACCCTCGAGGCGAATACATGCCTTATGTTACAAACTCTTTTACATATATCGTTATCTTAAAACAATGTGATAACTTTATCAAAGACTTAGGAATTCACAACCTCGCCTTTACTTATATGACATGTTTTTTAAAAACCTGCGAGGGGAAAACATTCATGTTTACCAACTCTTTTTACATAAATCATTTATCTTATAAAAATTGAATGTTTTTCAGCATGACATTAGTAGTTTCATAGCCACACTTTTATCTCTTTTAATGCTCATCAAAACCCGAAAGGGGGAGACATGCTATAAAATAATGAATAAAATGTTTTACCAGACTATATGTTAATCTGATGTATCATTACAATCAATGTCTAAGTTATAAATCCTACAAGTCGTTAAATTGACTATGGATGTTAATCTGTTAGTATCATAAATCCTACAAGTCGTTAAATTTTGACTCTTCGAGTGTAATTGACTTGATATTAATGGTGTTAGATAATCATAAATCCTGCCAAGTCGTTAAAATTTGACTTGTGTCCGTAAATTGGACTTTGAATATTAAAAATCCTTCAAGTCGTATAAATTTGACTTCTAGTCATTAAATTGACTTGGAAGTTAATATGTAGATATATGTTCTCTTCGAGTCCGTTTTAAATTGACTTTGAGGATTCTGTTGATGACATGAGAACAAGACCAATCAGACCAAATAAGGCAATAACGGGATAATACATTGTTACTATGATTCATTGCGATTATTACTAATAACGGGTATATAATTAACATTACCCAAGATCATAACAATATCATTTTCATAATAATTGTGTTTATACAATTATTATACTATTACTTGTATTCAAACTGTTTATATCAAACCTATGAATTTCACTCAACCATTGTGTTGACTTTTTAGCATGTTTATCTCAGGTAATTGAGCAAGTGTTCGGCACGTAGTAAGCATGGGACTCGAAGATGCTGAAGCTGATATCATTCAAAACACGATGTTTTAGATTTTGGGACCTCTTGCATTTTTTAAAAACTCTGAATATAAATGAATGAAAAACTAGAAAATTTCCAACTACATCTCTTGTTAGTCTTTTCTATGATTATGATTGTTGTATCCATGAAGTAAACCCCAGAGTAGTCTTCACTCGCTAATATTGTAAAAAAAGTGGGGGTGTTACAGATTGTTATCCAGCAGCCGATGGTTATAGAGAACAAGGTCAAAACCTTAACTATAACCACATTTCTTTTTCAGCCATCAAAGTCCTCCATGCCACTACATTCCGGAACAAAGAATAAAGATACATATCTATTATACTATTTACATATAACGTTATGTAAATTACAAATTTGGTATTGTATACATAACGATTCTTCTCCAATCCCTCTACTTCCGATCTGGGATGCTTTTTCCTCTATTAATATTCTTAACTATACTTAAATCTCATCGAATTACTTCCCAGCTTTTCATCAGGAAGCATTTCTATAACATTCAGAAAACCTAATATACATCCCATCAGTGATCACACCTCTCTACAATAATCCTATTGAAGAGACGTTACATGCATTATTATGCTAAGGAATTACCTATTTCATCACCAGATCCTATTACTCCACCAGCTATTTTGACTCCATCTCTAGTATTACCACCAAATATCACTACTAATTTGATACCCCGATATTTCTTTGTTCCTGAAGAACTATTACCACCTAAGAAGCGAATCTATTCTCCATCTTCTTCCTCAACTACGTTATTTACTTCATTTTGGAATCAAACTTGTAATTTGATATCACCATCTTCCTTAGTTTATACTCCTACCCTCCTCGGGTATTTGAAATAGGAAAATGTTCAGATAAGATATATCTGAAACATCATGAGAAACCAGTCAAAGATATCTTGAATTATTTAGATGAACTCTATCTTCACCGCATTGAGAGAATGGAAGAAGGACGTATAAATGGTAAACGAACTAAAGACCGAACTTAAGGGAATCCGTACTCAGATTATCAGACTTCAAAAGAAGCGGTTAGGGCAAAAGGATAAGATTGCCTTTGCTCACTATAGAATTTCCGATCTTGAACAAATCATTGAGAAAATCCAAGCTCGTCACCAAACGAATCAGGAAGATCTTTAGGATGTCATCTACCAGCTTAGAATCAACAAACTCTTAAACCAGTTTTAGCTTTATCCTAGTCACGGGATGTGTGGTATAAATAAAAACGCTTATCAAATCTTGACTATGTACAGTAAAAAGGCAAGTTATTTATAAAGGCAATCCCATTTCATACCTTATTGTTTCCAACTCTTTCATCATCATCTCCATCATTTGTATCATTATCTCCGTCTCCATGAATCATACCATAACTTCTAAGTGCTTAAAATCCAAAAATAAGCATTTCTCTTTAAGCATCTTAAGCATCACATTTTCTTTAAGCATTACCTTTCAAAACTTGTGATATCATTCTTACTACGTGTTATCTTATGTTGATAGAATGCCTCCCAAAAGGACGTCAACATCCGAAACACCAGCCATAACTTTGGATGCCCTCCGGCAACTGATTGCTGATTTTACTGCAGCCCTGGAAGCACAAGCTGCTACCATGGCAAATGCGACAATCCCAATAGGAATACTGGACCAAGAGAAATTCCTGTTAGCAAAAGAGGAAACTACAAAGAATTCATAAAATCAACCTTTCTACTTCAATGGCAAACGAAGTAGCTGTTAACGTCTCATCCGCTTGGTTTAAAACGGACTGAATCAGTTTTTCATCGAGCAAGTGTGCCGAGGATGACAAGTGACATTGCTACTGGTACTCTAACCAATGATGCCTTGTCTTGGTGGAATGCATACGCCCAACCTAACGGAATAGAACAAGCCAATAGGATCACCTGGACCGAAATAAGAAGAACCAAACCAATAATAATTGCCCACGAACTGAAGTCAAAAAATGGAAGAGTACGAATTTTACAACTTGGGTTGTGAAGGAAAATGATCTTAAGACTTACATTAAGAGATTCCAAGAATTAGCCGTCTTATGCCCAAACATGGTACCAAATGCCGAGAAACTCGTGGAAGTCTTCATCAATGGATTACCCAGAAGTATTGAAGGAAATGTTACTGCCTTGAAGCCTCAAACTTTGGAGGAAGCCATCAACATAGCCCATAGATTAATGGATCATATAATAAAGCGTGATTCTGTTCTAGAAACCAATGATCGCAAACGAAAGCTTGAGGATGAGAGAAACATCATCAACAACAACAATAACAACCGTAACAATGTGCGGATTCTACCCAACCAAACGCACCCTTGTGCGGATTCTACCCAACCAAACGCACCTTTTTGCGATTACACAACCAACCAAACACCCCTTTTGTCAGTCTACCAACCAAACGCACTCTTATGTGGCGTTTAACACAACCAAAACGCACCCTTAGGCTGTTAAGAACAGCCAAACGCACCCTTTTCGATGTTTCTATCAAAATCAAACGCACCCGTACCGTGTCAAAACCCAAAAACAAACACCCCATTTGGGCTGTTACAGCCAAACGCACCCTACTCGAATGTTACTGAACCAACTAACGCAAAATCCCTAATCTTTGTGTCAAGCCCCAAAACGCACCTTTGTGGTGGCGTAATGACACCGAACGCACCGTGAGGTGCAGCTGATAACACAGTGAAAAATCAAACACCCTTCGTGTGTTTTTTATCAAAAAAACCAAAACCCCACCGACTGTGCTGAGGAACCCAAACGCACCCTTATCGGTGGTTAATGAAAACCACCCGCACCCTTGTGGTGGTTGTACAGCGTTGTTGGTGGTGGCGTAGTTATTGTGGTGTGAGCGGCAGGGTAGGGGTTTGTCAGCGATGGGTTGTGTTCGTTGGATGTGTGGGGGTGTTTGTGAAGATGGTAACGTGGTTATGAAGATGAAGTTGACAGTGATGATGATTGTTGTCGTGGTGAATAATGGGGGACGATGGTGGTTCGTTGGTGAGGTGGGATGGATGCCACGCTGTGGTGGGTGTGGCAGCGCTTAGAGGCTCGTGGCGGTGGGATACGGATAAGATCCGGGCGGCGGGGAGAGTTTCGGAACTCGGCCGGAAAACTCACTGGAAAAGTGGCGGCGCCACAATACTCGCCGAAAAAGTTTTCCGACGGCGGTTGGCCAGAAATGGGAGAGAAGATGGGAGAGTGTGTGTTTATAAGTATGAAAATGAAATAAAAATATATATAACTATAATATATTATATAAAATATAAATATATAATAATATAAATATAATACTATATATATAGATAAATTTAAAAAGTTAAAATAAATGTGAACAAGTCTAAAAAGTATTGGGTTTAATTTTGTATATAGTTACCCTCAGGGACCAAAAGTGTAACTTTTGTAATATAATGGTTCGGGTCTCGTTTAGGCTACTTAACGGATGATTTAAAATACGAAACTTGCGCCATTGCGTTCCAAATAATTTTTCCCATAAAAACGAGTATTCACTCGACTAATTTTCATAAACGTTTTAGCAAATTTATTTAAAACGTTTATTATTTATTTGTATATTACTGATAACTTTTGTCCGTAAAATGATCTTTTACTTGAATATTTGCTTCCTTAACAAACGTTACTGAATAAAATGTTAAATGATTTTATTTAATATTTTCATTAAATAAATTGTGATAATTAAATATAAATTTAATTATTTTAGTGTCGGCAAACGCACTGTGTGCATATTTCAAAAACCTTGCGAATAGATGTTAAGCATTCTTCGCATGTTTTCGGTCTCGGGGCAAAACTAAAAAGATGTCCAGAAAGTGTTTTAACATCAAATTGCTTTAGAGTCCGAGTCGTGAAAAGGTGATCTAGTGGTTCGTTTTTGATAAGTCAACTTAAGAATAATGTATATTTTCTCGTTTTCAAGTCAAATAAGCTTAAAAATAAATTTGTACTCGAGGTATGTAATAATAAATATGATTTATTATTAAAATATGTTCCGAAAATTTTACCGGTTACGCGGTAATCGTTTTTATGCGATAATAAGACGTCAAAAGTCAAAAAGTCAAGTCAGACCCAAAAAGTCAAAGGTTAAAATTGTCCTTTAAAATTTTGAAAATTGCCGGATGTTACAGTACCTACCCCTTAAAGAAATCTCGTCCCGAGATTAGATTTGTGTTAACCGTTTGTGTGACCAAGAAAAGATTTAAGATTTAATAAACCAGTTCTAAACAAGACGCTGATAACTTTATTCAGCAAAATTAGATGTTTCGACACTTCTCTATATACCTAAAATTTTTGGCTAAGTTTGACCAAGATATTTTAATCATACACAATTAGGTATCTCAAAATAACATAACTGCTCTATGCCAAGATATAACCGCGTCAATGAGAAAGTCCTACTAGTAAAACATCGAAGGAAGCAGTGTAAGTCGCGTGAGTATGGTTGTATAAAGTTTTAAATGTTTCAGGATGGAGTCTCGTTTCTGATATCTGTAATGTTCGATGATTAATAGCGGACGTGGCTTATGGATGTAAGTATCCAACTAACATGTGCAGACTAAGGAATTACGCGACTTAAGTCTTTGCACTAGTGGACCGCTCCAGGACCCAACAACAGCAACCTTAACAACAATAACTCTAACAAACGGTGATGGGATGCCGAGAGAGGGGACATTTCGAGAAACAATATCCCTAAAATAAAGTTCAACAATTAGGAGAAGCTCGGGAATATGGTACTCAGTCGTTAGTTCGAGGATGAATCAACTCCATTAGTTCAAGTGTGTAACAAGTCTGTTAGTTCCACGAACAGTTCGTGATTGCAAGGATTTGCAACGGCAAAAGTAATATCTTAAGAATGAGATAAGGTAGTTCCAAGTGAGGCCTTAAGATTTCTGCGGAGTGGTAAGACACTATTGTGCTTCTAAACCTTTGTAACGGATTCCGGTGATTATCGGGTTCGAGTTCATACTCGTTTCATATCGGATACCATTAAGCCCACTCATTTATAATTCATTATTTGCATAAAGAAGCGTCCCAATTTATGTAAATAATGAATTGATAAACTTATGGTTCGGTGATTTACAATTTATTTATTTAAATGAAGAGGCGTCCCAATCCTTTCAAATAAAGAGATTATAAATCATCCTACTTAATAATTTCCGATGCAATACGCGTACTCACATAACCTTCAAGGTGATGGATAACATGACGATGCATGTGCTTCTAATGAGTATGGGGCGAGTGTTTAAAACTCGTCTTCGAAGACGGGGAGTAAAACTACCAAGGAATATCGACCTAGAGTTCAAGATAGTTAATGAGTACTCGGTTAGAATAAATAAGGTAAAGGTCTATATAAACGAGTCAACATAGCAAATATCATATCAATCCTCCTATTACAAGTCCCGCCCATAGAAGACTTGTAATACTTAGATTCATACATAATCCCATGTAAACAGAACTGTGACGGGTTTTGTTAACATAGAAATTATCATATCAATCCTCATATTACAAGTCCCGCCCATACAAGACTTGTAACGCTTAGATTCATACATAATTCTATGTAAACAAAAGTTATGACGGCTTTCATGTAATACGATATTATATAAACCTATAAAGAAAAATAATATTCTTAGAGAGCATTGTTTAACTTACAATGTCTGAGAACGAAGTGAGACCATTGTGCAACTCACAATGTCTTAAGAAATAAAATGAGACCATTGTGTAACT
>BQNB010131755.1:0-13416 GCA_026074375.1 Tanacetum coccineum | reverse complement strand
CAAAGTTTATGAAAAAAGAATTCAAAAAGTCAAAAATGGACACTTAATATGGGACGGAGAGAGTAATAAAATTCGAAGTAAAAAGCAAAAAAGTTTTAATTTTTTCTTAACTTTTTTAAAAAATAATTTTTTGTTAAATTTAAAAAATATGAAAAAAATTAAATTTATTTTAAAAAATTAAGAATTTAAAAAGTACCGAGTAAAATTTTTTTAATTTTTTATGAAAAATAAAGTAAAATTTTTTAAATATAAAAAGTATGAAAAAAGATTTAAATTTATTTTAAAAAATTAAGATTTTTTAAAAGTACGAAATTTTTTTAATAACTTTTTAAATTTTTTAACGAATAACAACGTAAATTTATTTATTTTAAACTTAAAAAGTATGGAAAAAAATTATTTTTAAAAAAAATTAAGATTTTTAAAAGTATGATTTTTTTTTAAAATTTTGTAAATTTTTTTAAAATTCTTTACGTATAATAACATAAAAAATATTTTAAATTATTTTATGTGATTATTTTTTAAGAAGACAAGGGTAATATAGTCATTTTAGGGTTATATTAGGATCATATGGGTGATATTGGAACAATATTTGAAAGTACGTTGGTGTAGGTAGGACGAAAAATAGTACGTATGTCAAGTCGGAACGAATTTGAAAGTAAGTATGTATTTTATGGCTTTTACCCTATTTTGGTGGTTGTAGATCTACAAACTTAATAATTGAATATAGGGTAAATTACACCGTTGGTTCCTGTACTTAGATCTGTTTGCCTGTTTGGTCCTCAGATAACGGGGACTCTCATACGGAGTCCCTTTTTGACACTGTTCTTACCCGTTTGGTCCCTGAAGCCCCGTTATGCCTAAATACGGTTATCTCCGCCGTTATCCTGGCCACGTCACCCTTCCGCTGAAGGGAAAAATCGTCTTTTCACTTTTATTTTTGGTTGCGTCTTTGGTCCCTGAACACAAGGGTTCTACAGTGACGATTACTATTATTTTTTTGTCGTTTAGCGCTCGCACGTTTGGTCTCTCGGGTCTCTTTTTTTCCCGCCTTTTTTCCACCCAACACCCAAGTTGTCATATAACCGATTCTAAAATGATGTTGAACGTAATTTACATACCAAAGTCATATACAATACCAAACAAGTGATTCACATGTAAAAGTAAAACTTAAAAATACATATTACTGCAAAAATCAATAACTAGGCATTGGACAGACCCGGAATACCCAACAAATTCTAACAACCATTTTACAAAGACTCATAATCACACACTTGCAAGAGACGGAATGAACTCATAAATGTTAGGATCAACTGAAAAAGGCGGAATGAACTCAACATCATCGTCATCATCATCATCCATTTGATTAGATCCAATATCGAAGATCTCATTGATAGTTTTTGATATGAGGTTGTATTTTACAACCTTTCCAGATAAGTTTATCACTATAAAAACATCCTTTTCTCTTTCCCCCAAACCAATACTCCAAACAGTGGACTGAATCGACCATCGTTCGGGAAGTGGAGTAATAAATTCATTGGTATTAACAACGTACCTAACCGTCCACACAGAACACCCTTTCATCATCTCGTATATAGTAAACTCTCTAGAGCCAATATCATTTCTGCATACAAAAAGCAGACACCCACAGGATTCGAAAAATTTCTCTTCAAGATGTAACATATGAGGTATTTTCATGAGTAGTAAAATTAGATCATCACTACCACCGCCAATAGACTCTAAGAAGTTTCTTCCCCTATGCATCCTATGAGGGATTTCTAAGGTTGTCATAATTGGATGGTCATGGTCTTCAATATTTAATTTGTAATGCTTAAGCTGCCTATTCAACCCCTCTAGTCAATGAAAGGCATCATTCCAATAGATTGCACTGTCAAAATGATTAAAACTGAAGTAGTCAAACCGGTCTCTGCACAGGCTCCAATTCCCTGTCTCTGAAGAGTAAATTTGAATTATGAGTCCCCACCCTTCATAAAAACCAGATCGTCAGCTTTCAAAACCACTTGTAGTAAAGTGATTTTTCTAGATCAAAGTCTTCTCAATAACACCACTATCTAACTAGTAAAAACCCGAATCAATCAATGCAAGAATTTGGTTGCAGGAAGTACCTTTAAATTAAGCAAATTAGGTGAATGGATTGAGTATAAGTAATAAAAAAACATGGCCATTCCGAACCAAACACATAAGCAAACCATTGCAAGACTGTAAGTTCCAAACATGACCAACTTCCTCAAAGGAACAAATAATGATATCCATAAGTTTTGGATCTAACAACGACAAAATACAAAATCAAATTCAAAGAAAGATTATAACTAAGGTCACATAGCAAAAATAACACATGAGGAGATCAAGGGTTTGGATGTTGCTGCGGCTAAGGGTGAAATCAAGGAATGCGTATTTCGAGGGCCTAAATTGTTTTGAAATACGGGTTTTTGTAAAAAGATAATACATAGAATAGGTAATCGGATTAATATTTTTATCAAAAATCATCTTTGTAAACTAATGTTGGTTGTGCAACGTTTTTCTCGACACAGAGTGCCTGCAGTTTTGCCGACATCATCTCTGTATTTTGTGATTTTTTGAAGTTGTTGTCGGAATTATAAAATGGATAGGAAATATGTGTTAAATCACTTTGGAACACACCAGTTATTGATTTACAGTGGATATGGAAAAGTCATCACATAAACACAAAACCATAAATAAGATTTTAGAATTTCTAGAAAAGTATACACATCTCGACATGCGCCACTTATATCTCACGATCGCGATATAATTGATTCTTCAAATTGGTTAAAAAAGATGTGATGATATTCTCCAGGTGAGGTGGAAGGATCAACCTCGTATCAAGATATAACTAATAACAATCAACCCAATACGTAATATAACACAAAACTGAGACAATATCTTCCACCACATCCTCTCCCATCTCCCCAGTCCACTCTTCCTCGAACTCAACAATTTCCACTTCCCAACGACAGATCTCAATCTCTCTACTCACTCATCACACCATCACTCACACAAATCACACAAAAAAAAAAACAAAATAATTAAATTAAATTAATAGGGAATTACAAACGCAATAACTGATTATACGGGGTTGATAATATAATATTACGTGTAACCGCAATTAACGGCGAATCCGAGATAGGTCAAAAAGAAAAAAAAGGAAAGGAGGAAAAAAAAAAGGAAAGGTTAAGCGCAAGGACAGAAAAGTTTAAAAAATATTTGAATGTGCAAGAATATTTTAGATGGTAGTGAAAGGGGGAGTTAATAATGGTAGAAGGGAGATAAGGATTTAGAATTTTATATAAAAACATAAAAAAAAAAAATTATTTTATAACAAAAAAAAAAAAAAAAAAAAAATTAAATAAAAAAAAAAAAGGATAAAAAAAATCCAAATCACTAAAAAAACTTAACAAAACAATATAAAATTACCACTTTATACTCCTAAATTAAATACATAATACCAAACAACAAAAAATAAAAATTCAACATACCATCAATCGCTATTATCCTTCTCACAATCTTTAAATAAATACCACAATAAAATACCCTATAAAATTACAATTTTAAAATATAATATATACATCACTTACTCCCTAAATACAAATTAAAATAAAACAATTAAAAAATAAAAAATAACTTACTCTTAACTTAAATTACCTAAAATTTATAATAAAAGAAATAAAAAAAGATTCCTATAAAGTATTACAACTTACCAAGTGATTAATAAATATTTGCCCCGACACGCACCACCCTACCACATACCGATCCCCCAACTAAAGCCTGTTCTCAACACCACATATATACCATCACACACACCACACACTAACCCAACAGTCAAAAACATAAAAAACAAAATAAAACTATCAACCACAAATTCCCAATATATCGATCACCACAACCACCAAACATTATACTATCAAAAAAAAAATAAACTAAATCCCACCATTGGTTGTTCCAACAACTTAAAACAAAAAAACTAAATATACAACACTATTTCCAACCACAAAAACGTCACAAAAAAATCAACACACCCCCTCACAACCATATTTGGGGTTTTCCTTAATCTTCAAAAATTAACAGTGACATTATATAAGTATATTATCCACCAAAACACAACGACAAAGCAACATCCCCACCTATCATTATCCAGCCTCAAGACAACCGAACCCAACAAAAATATAAAACACACCCCCCACAACCCACTAAAAGTCACCGCCACCCCCCACAAACCAACCCCCCTCCCCCCCCCCCCCCCCCCCCCCCCCCCCCCCCCCCAACCACCCCACCCCCCCCACCCACCCCCCCCCACCCCCCTCACCCCCCCCCCCACCCCACCTACCCTCACCCCCCCCCCCACCCCCCCCCACCACACACAACCAAGAACAACACCCCACACCACCCCCCACCCCCCAACGCCCACCACCCCAGCGCACCACCACTAGACATCCACCCCCTCACCACCACAACCCCATAGTTAGCTACGAAATTAAACTTGTAGTCAACCATATATCCAACTTCATGCACATAAATTAGGACCACACACAAACCCCTATTGTTTCTACTAATTGTAAAAGACCATCTTAGAACAACATATAGTTACCCCCCAAGACTTCCAAAACTTCAAGAAGCAACTTAGGTAAAGTGGACATAGAAGCAATGATGGCCATTGGCAAAATTCATCAGATTTTTTTGCAACTATACATTGTTAACACCAAAAATCACATCTGAATCACAAACAAAACATAACATCGGCTACCATTAAACGGTTAATGATCTAAAAAACAACAACCTTAGGTAACAAAATTCATGGAGCGGCGTTGGGGTAACAGAAAGTGATAGCCAGTAGGATGTTCAAGAAGACTGAGGGACATGTGGTAGCGTAGGAGTGGGACCTGGATGAGATCTCACGTTCGGCCTTGGAAACCGTCACTGATGCGAGGGGGGAGGGGCGAGGGAGGGGGGCAGAGCGCGTGCGACGGCGCGGGGAGAAAGAGAGGGACGGAAGATGAGATGGCGGTACAAGGGCGTTTGGGGGTGGTGTTGGGGTTAACTTGATCGGGGGTAATAAGTAGCAAATTTGTAAAAAACAAAACTTTTGTTGAGACGGGCGAAAGCTTATTCAATAGCTTGAGGAGAGGGGGCGGCAGGGATGGGGCAAAAAGGGAAAAAGCTTTATATAATTAAAAAAAAATTAATTCAATATAATAGAGATGCAAATCAATAGATTAAATAGATAATTCGGGTGGTGAGAATTTAATTATTAATTAATAAAATATTTAATAAATAAAAAAAAATAAATCCCTCAAAGTGGGGAGGCGCACTTTGCAAATAGGGGAGGAGTCTGAGCAATTAAGACCCTGTATAAATAAAGAGTTGGGTTTTTGAGCGAGTATAAACTAATTATACTGTACAAAATTTAAGGTGAAAGATTGAAGAATGTCGTCCTATTAGATAGCATCATAAGAATGCCACTTGTTGGAGTCGTACACCAAATCCATAAGTTTGGAATCTAACGACACAAAATCACATTCAAATAAAGATCTAAGGTCACTAGCAAAAATACCAACAAGAGGATCAAGGTTAGGGATTTTGCTGCGGCTGAGGGTGAAATCAAGGGAAGTGAGAATTCGTAGCCATTGTTTTGATACGGTTGTAAAAAGATGAATACAGAGAATAGGTAATCGGATTAATATTTCAGTCAAAAGGTCGTCGTTTGTAACTAGATGTGGTTGTGCAGAGTTTTCTCGACCACGTGTGCTGCGAGTTTGCGACATCATCTCTGATATTTTGTGATTTTTGAAGTTGTTGTCGGAATTATTAAAATGGAATAGAAATAGTGTGTTAAATCACTTTGGGAACACACCAGTTATTGTTGGTGGAGTATGTAAGTCTCACACATAATTAAATAGGGAATACGGCGAATCCGAATAGGCAAGGACAAAATTTGGAATGAAAGTATTTTTATGGTAGGGTGAATTTTAAAGTCAAATACTTCTCACCACATACCCAAGTCAAACTTTAACAAATAAACTATCACCATTGGTTCCTTAAATGACAGTGACATTAGGCCATTACCAAACACACCCTTAACTAGCTTTAGATAGTTTAACTTGTAGTATTCAAACTGGCATTATTTTGGACACCATTAAAATTGGATTTGTAAAAGTCAAACTTATTAAAACATAGTAGTACAAGACTTCAAGCAACATTATTAAAGTGGACATAAGATGCATTGGCAAAATCTTAGATTTTTGAACATAAATTGTTACATCGGCTACCATTAAAGGTATGATCAAACAACAACATAGGTAACAAATTCATACATTGGTAACTAAATGAGTCAGGCATTGGACAAACTCGTCAAAACCTAATGGAGTAATTCTAATAGCAAATTGTAACAAACATTTGACAAAGCTTTATCCCTCAAACACTTGCAAAAGACGAAATGAACTCATAAAGGTTGTGAGCAACTATATAAGGTGGAAAGAACTCATAATCATCATCCATTTGATTTGAACCAATATCAAAGATCTGACTGATAGTCTTTGATATGAGGTTGTATTTTACAACATTTCCAGATAAATTGATCACCAAAAAAGAACTATCTTCCCTTTCGCCCAAACCAATACTCCAAATAATGGACCGAATCGACCATCCTTCTGGAAGTAGATTCATAAAATCCTCAGTATTAACAAGGTACCTAACTGACCACACCGAAAACCCTTGCATCATCTCGTAGATAGTAAACTCTCTAGAGCCAATATCATCTTTACATACAAGAAGCAAACACCCACGTGACTCGAAAAATTTCCCTTCCAGATGCAACATTTGAGGTATTTTCATGAGTAGTAAAAATGGATCATTAGTATGGCCGCCAAAAGACCATAAGAACTTCCTTCCCCGATGCAACACATGAGGGATTTGTATGGTTGTTATAAGAGTTAAGTACATTTTTGGTCCTCGTGGTTTGTAGCGATTTCACTTTTGGTCCCAAATTCAAAAAAGTTTTACTTTTGGTCCGAATTTCAAGTTTCATTTCACTTTCGGTCCATTCGGTAGCATAACTTTTTTGATTTTTAGACAAAAAGTGAAATCGCTACAAACCACAATGACCAAAATGTACTTAACTCTTGTTATAATTGCATTGTCATGGTCTTCAATATTTAATTTGAAATGCTTAAGCTGCTTATTCCTAGTTTCTAGCCAATAGAAAGCATCATTCAAATTTATTGCATTTTCAAAATGATCAAAACTGAAGTAGTTAAACCGGTGTCTGCACATGCTCCAATTCCTTGTCTCTGAAGAGTAATTTTGAATCACAATCTCACTAGATGTGCGTCCAGCTTGCACCACTTTGTAGTAAAGTGATTTTCTAGGATCAAAGGCCATTCTCAATAAAACACTACTGTAAAAACGTGAATCATCATGCGAGTAATTTAGTTGCAGAAGCCTTTTAAACAAATTAATAGATGGATTATATACGTAATAAAAAATAGGCCATGCCGAACCATTACACAGAAGCAAACCATTGCAAGACTGCAAGATCCTAACATGATCAATTTCATCAGCGAAACCAAAGGAGTTATCCATTGTGGATTTTTTGAGTTAAGTCTGGAATCTAACGACACAAAATCAAATTCAAATAAAGATATCAAGGTTAGGGATTTTGCTGCGGCTAAGGGTGAAATCAGGGGAAGTGAGAATTCGTCGGCATTGATACGCTTGTAAAGAGATGAATACAGAGAATAGGTAATCTATTTAATATTTTAGTCAAAAGGTCGTCGTTTGTAAAGACAAGATGTGGTTGTGTAGAGTTTTCTTGACCACGTGTGCTGCGAGTTTGCGAAATCATCTCTGATATGTTGTGATTTTTAAAGTCGTTGTCGGAATTATTAAAATAGAGTGTTAAATCACTTTGGGAACACACCAGTTATCGTTGGTGGAGTATGTGAGGGACTAAATTTGCAATGAAAGTATTTTCATGGTAGGGTGAATTTTAAAGTCAAGTACTACTCACTACATACCCAAGTCAAACTTTAACAAATAAACTATCACCATTGATCCCTTAAATCATAGTGACATTAGGCCATTACCAAACACACCCTTAACTAGCTTTGGATACTTTGACTTGTAGTATTCAAACTGGTATTATTTTGGACACCACTCAAATTGGACTTGTAAAAGTCAAACTTATCAAAACATAGTAGTTCATGTAACATAGTCATCGACGAAATTTGCAATTTCTTTATTTTTCTAGTAGGGTAAATTTTAAAATCAAATGACACTTACCCAAGTCAATGTCTACCCAATAAAGTATCACTGTTGGTCTGAATCCTTAAAAAGATTGATCTGGTATTATATTAGACACCACCCCAATTGACTTGTAAAAGTCAAACTTATGAAAACATATTACTTCAACATTTCAAAGTATACAATGCTGAATAAATTTCACCATATTAGTTCAAAAGTAGTTATTCATATACAAACAACATTATTTAAATGGGCATAGATTGCATATAAGCAAAAATATAAGATGATATAAACATAACTGTTTGATCACAAAACCATCCATGTATGATCAAAAAACGGAGGAGTGAAATGAGATTTTGATACGTGTGAAGTTAAAATGAATTTTTGTTGTGTATATATGTAAAAGGACTAAAATAGCCTATGTGAGTGCCAAGTAGGTGTTGGAGTATGCTCGTGTCATAATAAATAATTATACGGCTGGACACATGTGAGCCTATGGGGTCACACACATATACACTGAGGTACCATTTTATATATCGTGTTTATTGTATTTACGGTATATAAATAACCCACGTAACTCGGGATCACTATTGGGCTTCTAATAACTAAGTAGAGTACTTAATCTATTAGGCTTGGAAATCAAATGGGAGGCCCATTTGAAGCCCATAAAGGGGCCGGCCATATGAGGTGTAGGGAGGAGGAGATAAGATCAAGTTTTGGTTTTATAAATAGTAGATATCTTCTCATTATTTGATAACCAATTACTAAAATATCTCCCTTATTTCCTCTCTCAATATACACGGCTCAAAACTATTCCCCATCTAGGGTTTATAGTTTTCTTGATCCAATTCTTTGAATCTAGTTCATTCAAGGTGTGTTACAAGGATACGGGGTTAAGACTAGCATCTAATTAATATACAAGGAAGTGTAGTGTGGATCAACCATAGAGGTGATCTCCATTGATCACTTAGTTTCGTTGGGTGGTTCATGTATTAGGTGAAGGTCACTATTCGTTTCTACCGATCACGCTACAAAGGTATTACTCTTGTTGTTTTTATTTGATTGATCATATGACTCTATGGATCCGTTGATAGGTGCATGTTCTGCTACGTTTATATTTATTTATATGATATTCATTTAATTCAGCACCTATAGTGGTATCGCGAGCCATCATATGATGCCATATGATCATCGTGTATGCGTAAAAATGGCTAAAAACGCGTGTTTTTAATGGATTCAAAAGGATAATTTTAAAACAGCCCCTAGGGCTTATTTTTTGGAATTACTTCGACCCATATGGGGTCTTATGATCTGTGATTTTTGATCCCATAGCCATTTGTTATGCATACTTTAATTGGTTTTGTTATCGGGTATGTGTAAAATGACCTAAATCGCGTGTTTTGGAACGATTCGTGAATCAGTTTTAAATCAGCCCCTTGGGCATCATTTTCTGTAATAATATGGTTATTATAAGGTGTTTAATACAGTACATAATGATCCTTAAGTCATTGGTTACACGTACCAATCGGGGTTTTAATTCTAGTTAATTTATTTCTTTGATTCGTTGGCTAACAATTTATTTCTTGTTAATTATTTTGTATCCATGGCAAATACATGCATGTTTGGCCATGGACTTAGCCAACACCTTGTTAATACATGATATTATGGTATTATTATGTTTTGTATGCAAAGCCGATGAAAACCTTGACCACTTGTGACTTGATTCGCTTGTTATTGCATCTAATTTCTGTTTTGGGTTTTGCCATTGTTTCGGCTTCGTTTTGTATGCTTTAATTTTTGTTGTAGCCATTTTTGGGCATTTTACAGTAGTTAGATGATAGGATAAATGTATTCAATTATAAAATTATTGTAACCGATGTTTGGATTCGAATGGCGAAAGAGTTAAAGGCATAAAGTTAAATTCGGAGCTGCTAGAGTGACTTCGACTAAAAATGGATTTCCCGGAGTTCTGTATAGAGTTAGAAGCTCATTTTTGACAGCAAGTGCACAACTCATGGGGCTACAACTTCTTCAACTGGATCTCAGATTAAGGAAGACTCCTTCTAGGAGTTTCAGGCCTGTGAAGTCAGTTGAAATTTTTCTGACAGTTTTGGGCATCATGTTCATTTAGGGTTTCACTTGCTCATGATGGTTCTTGGAGCAAGTAGGAGCCCTCCTTGTGGTTGTGTGGTTAACCCTTAGTTGACTTCTTGGTTCACGTGATGCTCACGAAACCAAGCATATGTTTTTTATCGGTTGAGGCTTTGCATACTTATGGTTGTGTGTTATGTTTGCTTTTATATATGTTTGGAATGTATATAAGTGGTAAATGTTTTTATAAAACTAAAAATTAAACACAAACCAATTTTAGAAACTAAATCTTTGATTTAGTTTAAAGTTTAAATATGATTTGAAACTAAATCTTTGTTTTTATAAATAACACTTAATTTGTTATGTTGTTATTTATTTATGTATTGTCCATATCTAATATTTAAACCAATTAGGAAAATTAACGTGGATGTCACCCCCAAATAGATCTACTATTTAAAACATTCGCGCTCAACCCTCCAAGTGAATTACTGTCATGGACATTGGGGCATGGGTTATCATACTTAGGCAAACACGTAAAGAGTAAATCTATTTAAATATGAAATTGTTCACTTGCGTCCCAATTATAATAACAAAGCATGTTCTCACGCCCAAAACTTATAAATCATTATAAAGATGTAAAACGTGGGCTACGAACTCCACCTCGAGTGGATGAGTTAACAATGTAAAATCAAAGCGTCAACAAATGCGCCCGATATGCAACATAATTAAAATATAGTTCGTCTGAGTACTAAATATTTGAAATAACTTACTACCATAATAAAAATTATATGTAATCTAATCACCATCAATTTGATTTGTGAAACAAATATTTAAATTGCATTTGATAAATATTAACCGGGTTTGTACTCGTATAATCGAATAAATAATTCGAATTGTCTTGTAAAAATGGTATTTATAAATTTAGGACAAAGTTTAGGACATGTATAAATATTATATAAATGATTCTAAAAATGTTTCGCAAAAATTTATATTAAAAAACGAACCAACGCTATTCATGTCAGGAAATAGTGCACAAGTATAAAATAGTGTGTAACTTTCTCGTTTTAAGCCCGTTTGGGATGTTTCTTACGTCCACGCTTTCGTATTAAGTCGATGTATCAAAATATTACATTTTCATATTTTGGATCCCCTGGTGAACAGTGGTTTTTACTGTTCATGACAGTTATAAACTTATTTTTATAACTTTAATTAACGTAAAACCCGTAAATGTCGTATCTTATTCGTTTTAGATCCGATTTTAGTGATTCTTTCAAGAACGTATATGTAATTAAAAGTTCTATCTATTTAATGATGTTTTCAAAATATTCATATCTGAGATGAACAGTAACTTTTATAAAATTTCTTTTATAAACGCGTTTATTGTCGCGTAACTTGTAAATGCCGTATCTCCTTCGTTATAAATCCGTTTTTCGAGTTCTCTACATGCCCACGATCCTTGGGACATGTAGTATTTTATAAAATTATAAAATAAATATGTTAAAAATCGAATTTTGATCAGACCCTTTGATTATTTTGTTAAAAATATGTTTTAACTTGGTTTTGTAACTTTCTAGTTTATCCACTTTGTTACAAGTCCTTTACAACCATATGTACCATGTATCTTACATGCTTAGGGTCCTTAGTCCTTCATTTGTCCAAAGATTGTCCATGAATCACAAGATCCATATGTCTAAATACTTATTTGTCCATAACTTTATATAAGTATATTTGAAAGGTAACTTGTTTATATATACCACACATGTACAATACTTGTACTTCTATTATAACATGATGTTAACATCCATATATCATATGTAAAAGTTTTAAAAATTCATTTTACAAGTTAATACTTTTCCTAGATGGTGATTAACTATATAACCATTATATACACATAAAATCACAAATGTAAAGAGATTAAGGTTTTTAGATAACCTTAATATGATGTATGATGATGAACAACAAGATCTAAACCCTTGTTTAGCAAACAAACCCTAGCTTTCAATATCAAGAAAACCCTAATTTCAATGATACCTTAATCATGAACCTTTCTTGTTTAACACTTGTAAACCTTAAACCAAACCTTCTAAACACCTTAGGTTATCTTAGATATGATGTAGGAACACTTGGAAATGTTGCAATTAAATTTTGTATGGATGGTTTATGGTGTTGGATTTGGGCCGTGGCATATAGAAGAGAAAAGGGAGAGGATTTGTGAGTTTTCACCTTAAGAAATGAGAGTGTGTGTGTATTATCTCTAGTTGCTAGCTTATATACTCCAAGGACTTGGTTGAAATCAAGACTAGATGCATGAAAGACATGATGAGGGTTTTTAGGAAGTCTTGGTCAAGACTTGGAAGATATGAGTCCTTGGTCCCCTAAAATGGATGTTATCCCATGAAAACAAGGAAAGTGTTTTGCAAGATATTTTCTTTGGTTCTATCCTTATCATATCCGGCCTTATATGTATATCTAGGATGATATTTTGTAAATTTTGAGTATTGGGTATAATTGTGGGTATTTGTTGAAGCGTAGAAAAGTTTTGGTGGTTCCGGGTATGCCTAAACGTATTTTATCGCGAAACGTAAACACTTTACGTAACCAATAAAAATAAAATGCATAATAAGTAAATTATTACTTTAGTAATAATAATATAATAATTTCTTGACGTAAACTTTAATTTGTTTGGTGCCCGTTTACGTTGATTGGTGATTCTTAATTTACGCGTTTTAACTTAACTATTAAAATTAAAAGTAAACGCGTACGAGAGAAAAAAAATGATTAGCAAAATAGATGACGTCGTAAATGACCTGAAAATACAGAATGTTACACAACCAATGTCACTACGGTGATGTCCATGTTAAGGTATTGGTGTCATGAGCTTAGATGCAATAATAATGTTCTCCATGATAATTGTCCCTGCAATGCAAATATTTCCTTTATCATAACTTGTATTTAACTATTACATTTCAAACCTCTGAATTTCACTCAACCTTTGTGTTGACCCTTTTTATGCATGTTTATCCCAGGTAATTGAGCAACTTATGGCATGGAGTG
>BQNB010131754.1:0-18735 GCA_026074375.1 Tanacetum coccineum | reverse complement strand
CGTTGAGGTGACTATCCATCGAGAAACCCAAATTCATTATCCTAGGCTAGTGGGACTTAGCAGTTGAGTTAAGCTGCAACTTCTGCCGTTTTGGTTTTCCGTTTGTGCTGTGCTTAATATGTGCAGTTCTGCAAATTGTTCTACAACATCAATGTGAGTTAATAGCCCATATTTTACTTGTTTTACATATATTTTTAGGGTGAGAACATGCTTGTTTGCAAATGCATTTACATGGTTGATTACAAATTGGTTTACATACTCATTTATATAGCTCGCATGGGATACATTACTTGACTTCATTTTTGGACATGAATGCATACTTTACTTTTGAAATGATTACAGATTAGTTTAAGCGGATTGAACTAATAACAACAACATTAATGCTCGGGTGTTCTTGGAGGGGACACCGGTAACGGGAGTACATATTCTTTAAATAAATACTGCCCGGGTGTTTTTGGAGGGGACACCGGTAACGGGAGTGCATATTCTTTAAATAAATGCCCGGGTGTTCTTGGAGGGGACACCTGTGATGGGTATATATAAGTCTACGTCACAGCGTCATGAACTGTAAATCACTTGGAGGGTGAGCGCGAATGTTATGAAATAGATGTATTCGGGTGTGGATCCCCGTTCGGGTGATTAGCTATCACTTGGCAAACGAACGTTATAGCATGTTGTCCACGCGAATGTTATACAATAGATCTATTCAGGATTGACAATCCCCGTTCGGGTGATTAGCTATCACTTGGCAAACGAACGTTATAGCATGTTGTCCACGCGAATGTTATACAATAGATCTATTCAGGATTGACAATCCCCGTTCGGGTGATTAGCTATCACTTGGCAAACGAGCGTTATGACATGTCGGATTACGATCAGATGGGTCTATACGACCCATAATACATACATATGAACTTTTACTTTTATATTAATGTATCGGTTTCATGAACTTAGAGTAATCGTAATCATTGTTTTATACACACTTGGATATTTACTGTGCCTTGAATAAAATTGCAATACATACTTTGAACAAAGGTGGTCCAATTTACATACATTTTGGTGACTATTTGGGGATTTAAATGGTCTTACATATTTTGCAAATCTTTGTTGAAATTTTTATACTTAAACAAACCTATGAACTCACCAACTTTATGTTGACTGTTTTAAGCATGTTTTTCTCAGGTGAATTAGATGCTTGGATTATCTGATGTACATTGGAGTCTAAATTGACAAGATTTCATTCATGGATTTCTACTTATATACAAATGATCAAATCTCGTTGTATCACTTTCAAGCTTTTCATTGTGATGCAATTATGGGACAAATGTTATATCAATTTCAAAGAAATCAACGAGATTACTTTTCAAACGACACATTTAGAGGTCGTTCTCTTGTATCTCGTGCTATTGTATTATGAAGTAACGCCCCCGGACATATTTCCGCTGCGACACATTTTTGGGGGTGTTACAGATTGGTATCAGATAACCGTTTTCACAAGCATTGCATCACATCAAACACTTTCAAAGTGCATACACATTACTTGCTTACTTGCTTACATTACTTGTTACATTATGTGCTTACATGACATACATATATATTATATATATATGCTTACATCCCTTTGTGTATATCGTACTATTATTTTATATAAGAGTTATTTATATAAATACCAGAATATTTTTAAGACATTGTGGGTTGCACAATGGTCTCATTCTACTCGTCAGACATTGTGAGTTGCGCAATGGTCTCACTTCGTTCTCAGACATTGTAAGTTAAACAATGGTCTCTAAGAATATTATTTTCTTCATAGCTTTATACAATATCGTATTACACGGAGGCCGTCAAAATTTTGTTTACATGGAATTATGTATGAATCTAAGTATTACAAGTCTTGTATGGGCGGGACTTGTAATATAAGGATTGATATGATAATTGCTATGTTGACTCGTTCATAAGGACCTTTACCTCATCTACTCTAATCGAGTACTCATCAATTATTCTGAACACCATGTCGATTTCCCTTGATTGTTTTACTCCCCATCTCCGAAGATGAGTTTTAACACTCGTCCCATACTCATTAGAGCACATGCATCGTCATGTCATCCATCAACTAGAAGGTTATGTGAGTACGCGTATTGCATCAGAAATTATTAAGTAGGATGATTTATAACATATTTATTTGAAAGGATTGGGACGCCTCTTCATTTAAATAAATAAATTGTAAATCACCGAACCATAAGTTTATCAATTCATTATTTACATAAATTGGGACGCTTCTTTATGCAAGTAATGAATTGTAAATGAGTGGGCTTAATGGTATCCAATATGACACGAGTATGAACTCGAACCCGATGATCACCGGAATCCGTTAAAAAGGTTTAGAAGCACAATAGTGTCTTGCCACTCCGCAGAAATCTTAAGGCCTCGCTTGAACTACCTTATCTCATTCTTAAGTTATTACTTTTACGATTGCAAATCCTTGCAATCATGAACTGTTTGTGAAGCTAACCGACTTGTGCACACTTGAGCTAATGGAGCTGATTCATCGAACTAACGACTGAGTACCATAATCCGCCGTCTATCGCATAAGCTCTTCCGCGAGCTCCTCCCATTTGTTAAACTTTATTCTGGGAATATTGTTTCTCGAAATGTCCTCAGTCTCGGCATCCCATCACCATTTGTTATAGTATTGACGTTATGGTCGCTGCTGTTGGGTCCTGGAGCGGTCCCGACTGATACAACTTTATCCAATAGGTAATGCAACTCCCCTTAAACGAGATAAACACCTATCGACGAAACAGATAGTTGGACTATTCATTTCGGGCCACTAGTAGGAAGACTTAGGTCGCGATACATCCTAGTACTGCCAAGTAAGTTGGGTACTTACATCCATAAGCCACGTTGATGTGAATCATCGAACATTACAGATAGTAGAAACGAGACTCCGTCCTCGGACATTTAGAAACTTATACAAACATACTCACGCGACTACACCTTCTTCTTGAGGTTTTCACTATAATGAGACTTTTCCTATAACGCGGTTATACCAGTCATAAGATCTGTAATGATATATTTTGAGATACCCATTTTGATGGATTAAATATCCTAGACAAACCTAGCCAAAATTTTTGGTAGATTGAGAAGTGTAGAAACACCGAATTTTGCTGAATAAAGTTATCAACGTCTTGTTTAGAACGAGTTTATTAAACCTTAAGTCTTTCCTTGGTCACACAATCGGGTGACACAAATATAATCTCGGGATGAGATTTCTTTAAGGGGTAGGTACTGTAACATCCGACAATTTTTGAAATTTTAAATGACTATTTTACCCTTTGACTTTTTGGGTCGGACTTGACTTTTTGACTTTTGGTCTTTTATTGTCACATAAAAGCGATTACCGCGTAACCGGTAAAATTTTCGGAACATATTTTAAATAATAAATCATATTTATTATTACATCTCTCATTTACAAGTTATTTTTAACTTATTTGACTTGAAAACGAAAAAGATATATGTTATTCCTGAGCTGACTCATCAAAAACGACCAGCTAAATCACGTTTTTACGACCCGGACTCTAAAGCAATTTGATGTAAAACGACATTCCGGACAACTTTTTAGTTTTGCCCGAGACCCGGAAACGAACAAAAAATGACTAAAATACCCTCGCAAAATTTTGAACAACGCACACAACGCGTACCGACACGAAGATAATTAAATTATATTTAATTATCACTCTTTATTAAATAAAAATATTTAATAAATTATTGATCATTTTATTCAAAAACGTTTTCTTAAAACACAAATATTCAGGTTAAAGTTTATTTTACGAACAAAGTTTATCAGTGGTACACGAATAAATAATAAACATTTTTAAATAAATGTTATAAAACATTTATGAAAACTAGTCGCGTAAATACCCACACTTATACCTAATACCTAAATTTTTGCAAATCTTTTACCTAACTAATAGGAATGAACCGCCCCCCCTAAATTATTATAGGAGTTAAGTGGTTTAACGACTTCATTTTCTCAATACTTCCACTACACTTTATTAGTGACCATGTAGTAGTGGAATATATGTTAATTAATATTAAGTTTCATAAAGTAGCTATTATAAGACTCTAATCATGATATCTAGATTAGATACGCGTCCTTTTAAGTTTAATGCTTCGCAAGTTGGTTCTTACCTTTTGATGAAGAATTGGTAGTATGGCACGAGACATAATACATTGATAGTTTATTCTTTCAACATTACATCAATTAAATCATGCACATAATGCTCTCCATGACTATAATACAAATATTTTAATATACAACTGGCATGACCATAAGTTAAATCTATTTAAAAGAATAGAGCAAATGAAAAAGGAAACGAATAAGTCCACACTTCATTATCAAATATGTCGGCCATTTATAGAATAGTCACTAAAGTTATGATATAAGAATTACATATGATAAAGATGGATACACAAAGAAAAGGAATGAGTCATCAATCACGTCCGAAAATCACGCCAACAACCATGTTCATTCAGCCATACCCTACATCATAGTTTATCATTCATTCACTCAAAGCTATCAAATAATAACTATATAAAAATGAAGATCACACAAAGGTGGCAGTCATCACTAATGAATCAATTTTCCAATCAAGCGCATAGGTTGTCTATCGTTCCTATGCAACCTCTTGAGAACCATAACCTGTAATCGAATAAAGGGAAGGCATGAAGCTTATTCGATCATCAATCTTGGTTCGAGTATTGAGTTCGGTTAAAAGCATGCTTTAAATCATGGTTCAAGTTACATACAAAGGTTGTGTTCATGTCCGTGAACAAGATCAGTTTAGGCTGTGTTTGAGTAACATATTTCGTTCGTTCAAAATCACGGTTGTGTTCGGTTGGACGTGGGCTTTAAAGGTTGCATAGAGGCGGAGCATTCGTGATCAAGTTGACGTTCGTACTCGTGACCGATTTCTATCTATTTTTAGTTTGGCTAAAAGGTTTTGGTTTTGTTCCCTGGAGGTCCGATTATGTGTAGGGGTTTGAGTCATCAAAGACTACTCAAGTTATGGCGTTCATGTTCGAGGAGTTGCTCATGCTTGTGTTTGTGACCGTCCGTTGATCAAGTCAAGGTGTTCCTTTGGAAGTGGGTCACGTCACTTCGACCAAGTTGTCGCTCTAGTGTTCGTTCTTTTTTGGTCTTAGTTGGTGGTTGTACTTCGTGTCTTGTCTAGCATTCAAAGGTAAATCTCGAGCTATGCTACCTATAAATCGCATGCTAGCTATAAGAATCACTAATATTTTCAGCTAGCTTTATTCCACCGAACAAGACAACCTCACGTGGTCTTTCTTTCTTTTCTTTCTTTTTCATGGAATCATATAGTGAAATTTATATATTTGGTCTTTGATTTGTAAAGTCATTTACAAATAAATATTATAGGATTTAAAAATAACATTTTTGGCCCCTGCAATTTTAAGCTTTTCAATACTAGTCTAAAATAATTATTTTATCTTTAACATAATTATATTTATAAGAGGTACGTCTCAAATGTTGTAATCAATATAAAAACTTAATAAAAAAAAACTTAATTAAATTTATTCCGTAATATTTTTATGAATCCTCCATAATAGACCGGGGGGGGGGGGGGATGGTGACTTTATTTTGCTTCTAGGATTTCTCTAGGCCACTCGACGCTCATTTCTCGGTCTTTCGACATTTATTCTTGATATCTTTTATCGCATAGCTTAAGGTGAGTTCATAACATCGCTTTTCAATATTTTGAATGTTCTTTAAACCCGCGAGCGGGATACATGCTTGCCTACAAACTCTTATACTTACTCGGTTACTTATAACTATGTGATTGTTCTTTAAAGGATATTGTGAGTTTATAAGCCCGCGTTTTACTATTGTTTTTTATTATATTTTTGGGGTGAGAACTTGCTTGTTTACAAATGCATTTACATGGTTTGTATTTACAAATGGTTTACATATCTCATTTACAGAGCTCGGTATGGATACATTACTGGTACTTCATTTTTTGGCTCACGATGTATATTTTACTTTTGAAAAAAAGGATTACGGAATTAGCTTAGCGGATTGAACTGATGACAAAAACATTTGCTGTCCGGGTGTTCTTGGAGGGGACATCGGTAACGGGAGTACGTATTTTTACTTTACTGACCGGGTGTTCTTGGAGGGGACACCGGTAACGGGAGTATATATTCTTTAAATCACTACCCGAGTGTTCTTGGAGGGGACACCTATGATGGGTATATATAAGTCTACGTCACAGCGTCATGAACTGTAAATCACTTAGAGGGTGAGCGCGAATGTTATGAAATAGATCTATTCGGGTGTGGATCCCTGTTCGGGTGATTAGCTATCGCCGGTAACGAACGTTATAGCGTGATGTCCACGCGAATGATATAAAATAGATCTATTCGGGATTGACAATCCCCGTTCGGGTGATTAGCTATCACTAGGTAAACGAACGTTATAACATGTCGGATTACGATTGGTTGGGACTACAGGGCCCCCAACAAATACACATGAATTTTTACTGTTATATTAGTGCATCGGTTTCATGAACTTAGAGTAATTGTAATCATTGTTTTATACTCACATGGATATTTACTATGCCTTGAATAAAGTGGCAATACATACTTGAAACATTTTGGTGACATTAAATTGGTCATGCATTCTTCTATTAAATCTTTGAGATAAGATTGGTAACTTTGGTGACCATAAAAATGTGTCATGCATTCTCTTTATAAATCTTTGGGTAGATTGGTACTTTTGGTCATAAAATGTGTCGATGCATTCTTTATAATTCTTTGGGATAAGATTGGCTACTTTTTGTGATATAAAATGTTTCGTGCATTTCTTTATAAATTCTTTGGATAAGTAATGTACTTTTGGTGACATAAAATGAGTCATGCCATTCTTTATAAATCTTTAGGATTTTTACATGGTACTGTGATGATACAGTGGACAAATACATTCATTTGAAACTTACATTCATATTTAAACTAACCTGTGAACTCACCAACTTTATGTTGACCGTTTTAAGCATGTTTTTCTCAGGTGATATAGATACTTGGCTTACTTGAAGTGCATTGGAGTTTTTACATTCAAGTTTTTCATGGTGATGCAATTATGGGACAAATGTCATATCAATTTTCAAAGGGGTATGAAAAAAAAAAAAAAAAAAACATGAGAATTATTTTTCAAACGACACATTTAGAGGTCGTTCTCCTGTATCTAGCGCTGTGTATTATGAAGTAGCACCCCAAGTGGTATTCCGCTGCGTTGTCCTGATTTTGGGGGTGTTACAGATTGGTATCAGAGCACTGGTTATAGAGAACTAGGTTGCATATTTTACCCTAGACTATAACCGTTTTCACAAACATTGCATCACAATCAAAAAAAAAAAAAAAAATAAACATTTTCAAAGTGCATACACACTACTTGCTTATGTGCTTACATTACGTGTTGCATTAAGTGCTTACGTGACATACATATATATAATATATATGTGCTTGTATTCCTTTCGCGTATATCGTACGGTTATTTATATAAGAGTTATTATATAAATACTAGAATATTTTTAAGACATTGTGGGTTGCACAATGGTCTCATTCTACTCGTCAGACATTGTGAGTTGCGCAATGGTCTCACTTCGTTCTCAGACATTGTAAGTTAAACAATGGGTATCTAAGGGATATTATTTTTCTTCATGCTTTGTACTATATTGTTTACAAGGAGACCGTCACAGTTTTTTGTTTACATGGAATTATGTATGAATTCTAAGTATTACAAGTTTGTAATGGGCGGGACTTGTAAAGATGAGGATTGATATGTAATTGTTTATGTTTAACAAAGCTCATCACAGTTTTGTTTACATGGAATTATGTATGAATCTAAGTATTACAAGTCTTGTATGGGCGGGACTTGTAATATGAGGATTGATATGATAATTGTTATGTTAACAAAGCCCGTCACAATTTTGTTTACATGGAATTTTGTATGAATCTAAGTATTGCAAGTCTTGTATGGGCGGGACTTGTAATAGGAAGATTGATATGATAATCGCTATGCTGATTCGTTCATAGAGATCGTTACCTTATTTACTCTAACCGAGTACTCATTAATTATCTTGAACTCTATGTTGATCTCGCCTGGCAGTTTTTACTCCCAGCTTCCAAAGACGAGTTTTAAATCACTCGTCCCATACTCATTAGAGCACATGCATCGTTTAAAAATAAATGTCATCCATCAATTAAGGTTATGTGAGTACGCGTATTGCATCGGGAATTATTAAGTAGGATGATTTATAATTTATTTATTTGAAAGGATTGGGACGCCTCTTCATTTAAATAAATAAATTATAAATCACCGAACCATAAGTTTATCATTTCTTACTTACATAAATTTGGACGCTTCTTTATGTAAATAAGAAATTATAAATGAGTGGGCTTAATGGTATCCGATATGACACGAGTATGAACCTGAAATCGATAATCACCAGAATCCGTTAAAAGGGTCTAGAGACACAATCGTGTCTTGCCACTCAGCAGAATCTTAAGGCCTCGCTTGGAACTACCTTATCTCATTCTTAAGTTATTACTTTTGCCGTTGCTAATCCTCGCGATCACGAACTGTTCGTGGAACTAACAGACTTGTTATACACTTGACCCCCTCTTTATATGGAGCATGATTCATCGAAACTAACGTCTGAGTTACAAAATCGCCGTCTATCGCTTAAGCTTCTCGCGAGGCTCCACTCCTTTATTTTAAACTTTATTCTGGGAATATTGTTTCTCGAAATGTCCTAATTCTCGGCATCCCATCACCATTTGTTATAGTATTGACGTTATGGTCGCTGCTGTTGGGTCCTGGAGCGGTCCCGACTGATACAACTTTATCCAATAGGTAATGCAACTCCCCTTAAACGAGATAAACACCTATCGACGAAACAGATAGTTGGACTATTCATTTCGGGCCACTAGTAGGAAGACTTAGGTCGCGATACATCCTAGTACGTGCCCAAGTAAGTTTGGGAGTACTTACATACATAACGCCACGTTGATTTGAATCATCGAACATTACGGATAGTAGAAACGAGACTCCGTCCTCGGACATTTAGAAACTTATACAAACATACTCACGCGACTACACCTTCTTCTTGAGGTTTTCACTATAATGAGACCTTCCCTATAAAGCAGTTATACCAGTCATAAGATCTGTAATGATATATTTTGAGATACCCATCTTGATGGATTAAATATCCTGGACAAACCTAGCCAAAATTTTTGGTAGATTGAGAAGTGTAGAAACACCGAATTTTGCTGAATAAAGTTATCAGCGTCTTGTTTAGAACGAGTTTATCCTTAAGTCTTTCTTTGGTCACACAATCGGATAACACAAATTTAATCTCGGGACGAGATTGCCTTCTAAGGGTAGTACTGTAACATCTAAGAATTTTCGGGCCAGTGGGATTTATATTAGTGCATCGGTTTCTTGATACTTAGAGTAATTGTGATCATTGTTTTATTTTAAAACTCACATGGATATCTTACTGTGCATTGAAATTAAGTTGGCAATACATACTTGAAACATTTTGGTGCCATTAAATTGGTCAATGCATTTCTTTATAAATCTTTGGGATAAGATTGGCCCCCCACCCCCCCCCCCCACCCCCCACTAACTTTTGGTGACATAAATGTGTCATGCATTCTTTTTACTAATCTTTGGGATAGTTGGTACTTTTGTGACATAAAATGTGTCGGTGCATTCTTTATAAATCTTTGGGATAAGATTGGTACTTTTGTGGTGACATATAATGTGTCGTGCATTCTTGATAAATCTTTGGGATAAGATGGTACTTTGGTGACATATAAATGTGTCAAGTGCATTCTTTATAAATTCTTGGGATTTTTACATGGTTACTGTGATGATACAGTAGACAAATACATTTATTTGAAACTTACATTCATATTTAAACTAACCTGTGACACCAACTTTATGTTGACCGTTTTAAGCATGTTTTTCTCAGGTGATATAGATACTTGGCTTACTTGAAGTGCATTGGAGTTTTTACATTCAAGTTTTTCATGGTGATGCAATTATGGGACAAATGTCATATCAATTTCAAGGAAATCAATGAGATTATTTTTCAAACGACACATTTAGAGGTCGTTCTCCTGTATCTAGCGCTGTGTATTATGAAGTAGCACCCCAAGTGGTATTCCGCTGCATTGTCCTGATTTTGGGGGTGTTACAACTTTTGCCATCAAACTTGCCTAAACTATCCTGTCTAAAGTATTAAGAATGGTAACATGACATCCAAATGGTCTCATAAAGCTTAGAGCTGGTTTAAAACCTCTAAAAAGTTCATAAGGTGTCTTGTTATGAGGCTTGACTACTAAGACCCTATTCTGTACATAGCAAGCAGTACTAACTGCTTCAGCCCAAAATGTGGTAGGTAACTTAGAGTCAGCTAACATGGTTCTAGCAGCCTCAATTAGTGTCCTATTCCTCCTCTCAGCCATACCATTTTGCTGAGGAGTCCTGGCTACACTGTATTCCCTCTTAATACCTTTTTCTCTGCAAAAATCATCCATAACTTTATTCTTAAATTCTGTTCCATTATCACTCCTGATTATTTTCACTTTCTTATCCACTAGGTTTTCTATTTCTTTGATAAAGTTCTTGAGAATCTCACTGGTTTCATCCTTAGTTGTTAAAAAGAAAACCCAAGTAAACCTGCTATAATCATCAGTGACTACTAAGCAATACTTCTTATGCATTAAACTACTCACAAAGGTTGGACCAAACAAATCCATATGAAGCATAAACAAAGGCTTAGTAATTGGATTCAGAACTTTGGACTTACAAGAAGCTCTGTGTTGCTTCCCTTTAAGACAAGCAACACAGGTTTGGTCATTTTCAAAATGTTTTGTAGGCAAACCTCTTACAAGATTATCCTTAACAAGCTTATTTATGTTCTTAAAATTAATATGACCAAGTCTCCTATGCCAGAGCATTGATTCATCTGATGTAGCCTTTGCAACAAGACAAGTTAAACTCTCTTTAGGAACAATGTTCTTCATATCAAAACTGTACATGTTGTCCTTTCTAGGAATTTTAAGAAGTATCTGACTTTCATCAGGCAACTTAAAATTAGGAGATAAGACAAGACATTCAGTGTCAGTAAAAAGGACATAGTTCTTTTTGTCACACATCTGTGAGACACTAAAAAGGTTGAAATTTAACTCATTGACAAAGTATACATCTTCAAAATCAAGGCTATTAGTTTTAAGTGTTCCTTTACCAAAAACTCTACCACCATGTGCTCCTCCCCCAAATGTAACATAACCTCTATCAAATTCCTTGAAATTTGAGAGATAAGACAAGACATTTAGCATCCACTGTCAATAAATCTTGTATCATCCTGTTGTGGCTTGCCTTGACCATAAAAATAAGGAAATTAGTTTCCTTTAGGGACCTAAGCCATTACTGACTTGGATCTGCCTCGTGCATCAATGTAGTTGTGTCTTTTAAAAACAAGTGATGCACCATTAGGTCTGGTAGGTCTTCAAACCCAATATGCTGAGGTCTTAACAGCATTTACCCTTTTTGCCCTAACAACATTAACTGGTGTTGTATATGGCCTAGCAGTATTAATTGCTCTGGGCCTTTCAGTATGATAGTGTCTCATGGTAGTATTAAGCTTTTGATTAACATATCTGCTAGTTAATGCAGTTTTCTTATAAAAAGGCCTCTGATCAGTTGATTATGCTTGTTTAGAAAAATGTGACATTGATTTAGCACTATGAACTGCTAGTTTGAGGTGAGCAGTATTAACATGCCTAACAGTATTAAGTGGTGTGAGGCCAGTTTTTAGCAAAACTACTCTTGGAGTCATATTCCTATGTGCATTAGGGTGTGTGGTTTTGGCATAATAGTCATAATCCTGTGAGGTCTTGGCATAATAGTCATTATCCACACTGTTATAATTGTTCCTACTTATCACCTTTTTTTTGATGGTAAGTACAATTTTTCTGCACATGATTAAAGCTCCCACAAATAAAACAAGCCTTGTTATACATCACAAATTCACTACTTAGTTGATTGGACTTCTGACCATTCCAATTTCTATGATTCCCTCTAGGACTTTGTGATCTATACATGTCAGCATACCTAACTGACTTTTTAACTAGTTTTTCTATTTTAGCAGCTGTAGAATAACAGTTTTCTTTTCAGGCTTAGTATTAGACTCATCTTGTTCCTCATCATCTGACACCCAATCCTCAATAATTAGAGCATCATTATTCTTCCTAACTTTCTTAGGTTCTACTTCACTAACACTCTTACTAGTGTTAGACCCATAACCTTTAACAAAGCTACTTTGACCTGTGATACTTGTTCTTTTACCAAAGACTTAACAGAATTATCTTTAGAATTTTCTAAATTCTTTTCACACACACTTTAGTCTCTTTCTTATATTCTTATGACCATAGCCTTTGAATTCAGGCTCTTTGAATTCATCAAGACCAGGATAAGACAGATCTAGCTTGTTAGGTGTATTATAAATTAGAGGATGAGGTGGAGGAACTTATATCCAAAACCCTTTTTACTTTTGTCAGTTATCTGACTTTCTAACAACTGATCTAAGTCTTTTGAGGCCTTACCAAACTTCTTAATTTTAAAATTCAATGGATCTTTTTCTGCTTAACTTTTTCTAAAACTCAGTTTTTAAGCATATTAATTATATGGTTTGACTCATACTTCTCTTTTAAGGGACAAACTTCTTCACTAAAAGAAACCTCTTCTTCCTTATGTGACAAGTGTGCCTCAACAGTATCTAGTCCACTTTTTTAAGTAATGCCTTTTATTCAGTTTGATGTTGTTTAGAAAGCAAATCATATATTGTTTCTTAAAGTGTTTATTTAGTTTTTAAGACAAGTTGTAGAGCAAAGTTTATCAGTGTATACCTCTGAGTCTGAAAATGCCATTAGAGCTGTGTTTGTCTGAACTTGTCTTTCTGCAACTGTTACTCTAATCAAACACGCCTTTTAATAGCCAACATTGCCTTTGGAAAGTGTCTTCATTGTTTCCTTGCTTCCCTGTGTTGTCTTGATTTTCTAAACTGCTTCCTTGCTTCTTGGTGCTCTACAATCCCTGCAAAGTGTCCTAAAAAAACTTATGACAGTTGAACACTCCACCTTTAGATTTATCATACCAGCAATATCATACAGTTAATGAAATCTTCTTTGCCTGTCCTCTGATTGTACTTCTTTGCTCTCCAATTAGCAAGAGAGCTACCACTTCAAATCCATTGCTTCTATATCATCTTCATCGGAATTTTCTATAGTCCTGATGTAGGAAATTTAGAACCATTCAGATTTTTCAAACATGAAAGCATACATCAGTATTATCACTGGACACTTGCCAGTGTAAACTTGTGGACTGGCAGTATTAAACACTAGGGGCTGCAGCATAACTTGTAAGAAGGCCGTGTTAGCATCATTGGTACTTGCTAGAGCTTGGTGCAGTCATGAAGGCCAAGTTTTGAACACCACTGATGTGCACAGTTTTCTTTACTTTTGATTCAACAATTTGAAATTGTTGTACAAATTCATATATACTCATAGTCTCAACCTAGGCTTATTCATCAAAATATTAATTGAGTATTCCATCAGGTGGTAAGCTGATTAACAATTTTTAAGTTAAATCTTATTGGCAATAATACACCCAAGATAGCAAGCGACGACTCAATCTTTGAAGCCTATTAAAAAATAGAGTCAAGAGATCTGCACTTGTTGCAATGAATTTCTATTATTGTTGCTTCAAGGAGAGGTTTTTAAGTTTTCTTCGGTTAGCTGCATTTACTCTAATCTTGTTTCAATGACAAGCAAACATAGATTTAGCATCTAATACTGACTGATTGTTAGCTAATGTCTAATTTGGAAGTGCCATGTGTTACAAAAGCTCTACTTTGGACATCATTCTTTTTATTTATGTGTTTTCTAAGTTACAGGTGTAGCATCTTGTAACTTGTTATCACCATTCTCCTTAGATGTTTGAGATTTTGAGACCCATTGAATCACCATTTTCTATCCTTACCAGAGTGTATAGTCTAGGATCTGGAAGTACTGCTTAATCCTTATAGCCCAAAATCTCATATTATCCAATTGAGTATGGGATTGGCTTTGCATACTAGGACCACTATTGTAGAGTCTAAGCTCCTTGTCCTCTTGATCAAAGTTTCTCAAAAGGCAAAGCGCTAACACCACTTGTTGATCCCAACCTAGATCGTTCCTTTGTTGTCTAAGGGTTTGGATAATCCAAAATAACTTGTTGTATTAACACTTGTATGTATATTTAAATAGTGTATGTGGAATCTACACCTTAATACTCTTGAAGTAAAATTCATTGAACATTAAGTTTGGATATGAATTGAACACAAGGATGTAACAAAACGCTTCAATATTATTAAAGTAGATAATAATATCGAGTACTCTATCTTAGTACTTGGGTTTACCAACTGACGCTTTTTCTTAACGACTTTGACAACTATGGTATAATGATAATGTATACGTCTGCTGTGTTTTTGTGTTATGTAACTAATGCCCTAGAACTCCTTTTATTAGACTAAGGAGTCTTGTCGGTTCACAATACATTCATAAGATATCTATCTTTTCTAAACTTAAATGTAATTCTTCTAATTAAAATACTTTATGTAAATCTTTTTACATAATTTCTCATACACTTTTCTTCACCACGATTCTTGTTCTCTAAACAATATTTATCTTTTTTAATTCGTCTTTATCTCTTGACAGTAGAAAGTCTTCAAAACAGTTGTAAGCTTTCCACAGCAGGCAATGAGCAATTGTAATTCTAAGATCCATGAAGGTTACTTTTAAGAACAACAGACTGGACTCTCGTTGGGTGTACTATACTGGGGTAAACCAATAGCACACATTTAAATAATTTTATGGGTGTTTTGGCAAAGATACCCATTGGGGCAATTATTTGTAGTTATTGATTAACCTAAGGCTTCGGTGTCATGAGCTTAAGGCAATAATATTGTTTTCCTTGATAATTGTACATGCATGCAATTATTACCAACTATGGGTGTATAAACAGTAACCACTAGTGAACTTGTATTCAAACTAGTTACTTAACACTATGAATTTCACTCAATCCTTTGTGTCTGTCTTTTTAGCATGTTTATCTCAGGTAATTGAGCAACTTAAAGATCGGAGTGGCACAGGACTGAAGATGGCTAAACTGTTATCATTAAAACTTTATGTTTTCATGTAGATTTTGAGACCTCACTTTTTATAAAAACTCTGATGAATAAATGAATGATAACTTATCTTTTAAAACGTCTACCCCCCCTTTAATGATTCGTTTTCTAGGATTTCTGTTGTTGTACTATGAAATAATACCCCAGATTAGCTTCCGCTGCTATATCTGTAAAAATAGGAGTGTTATAGATTGGTATCAAGAGCCACAGTTATAGAGAACAAGGTGAACCTTAAACTATAAATACTTTTCTTTTTTCTAGCCAGAAAGTCCTCCGTGGCCACTACATTTTTCGAATAGTATGTAAGTGACATAAACTATTATTTATTATATAAATAAACTTATGTTATTTCATCCGCTGGGTTATTAACAGGAATCGATGTCTTCTCCCAACCATCTTACTTTCGGTATTGAGGATGCTTTTTCCTCTAACTTTCCAGACTTTATCCCGGCTTCTCCGGACTATGTCCCAGCTTCACCAGGAAAAACTTATTCTAGCTCTTCGAACTCATTTGGTGTAGTTCCAATATCTTCATCAACTCTTTTTCTCTTTCATGATGATCCCTACATGAAATTTATGCAAGCATTTTATGCTGAAAAATCACCTATCCCACCTCTAACTATCATACCTCAATCATCAATACTTAATCCTCAAGAATTCTTTCTTCCTGAAGGACTACTACCACCAAAGAAATAAGGTTGTTCATCCTATCTACGCTCTGCCACTTTCATAAGACTTTTGAGATAGGAGAAAGCATCCTGTAAGGACATGTCTAGAACGTACGAGGAGCATATTTTGGAAATCTGATCATCTAGATGATACTTTCTATCGACGTAATGAATACATAGAGACTCAAAATCAAAGGGACTCCGGAAAAATGGTCGGGTGTTTATCAACAAGACTTTATAATCTGGATGATGATCTCCAACAAGCTCGTGCTCAAATTTCTAACTTTAGGAGAAGAAGCTGGAAATAACCACAAAATTTCTCTGGCTCGCTCAGAATACTGATCAGAAACACATCATACTAACGTATCCAGATTCGTCATCAAAAAGATAAGGAAAGTCTTTAAAATGCCATCAATGAACGCAAGATCAGCAAGAAGGACCTTAGAATATTAGAGTCGTTCTTAGTAATCTATTTATAGAATCCTAGCCACGAGTTTGTGTGGTATAAATAAAAACACTTGTCAAATCTTGACTATGTATAGGCAAGTTGTTTCTTAATATAAGAGAATGGCATCTGTTCTACTTCGTTGTTTTTTGGGGCTTCCTAATACCAATCATTTATTCTTATATCTTTTATCGTTGTCTTCATCTTCAATCATCATGAATATACCTAACTTCTATATAAGATACTTGTTAGAATTATGTTTTATATCACCATTATAACAATTGCTTATTTTTTAACTTTAGCATTTCAAATAGCATTACATTTTTAAGATTTGTGATGTTATTCTTATTACGTGTTGTCTTATGTTGATAGAATACCTCCCAAAAGGATGTCAACATCTGAAGCACCGGCCATGACTCAAGCTGTCATTAAGAAACTAGTTGATGACAGCGTCACTGCGGCTCTAGAAGCACAAGCTGCAACAATGGCAGGTACAAGTAATCTCAACAGGAACACCGATCCTACTGGAATTCCTATAGCAAAAACAAGAAACTACAAAGAACTCATAAGCTGTCAACCTTTCTACTTCAATGGTACGAAAGGAGCAGTTGACCTCATCCGCTGGTTTGAACGAACCGAATCAGTATTCTCTCGAAGCAAATGTACTGAGGAAAACAAAGTAACATTTGCTACTAGTACCCTTACTGATGATGCCTTGTCCTGGTGGAATGCATAACGCCTACTAGGTGTAGTCAAGCCAATCAAATCACCTGGACTGAGTTTAAAGAGGCTTTGCAAACAAGTTTGTCCTCGAAACTAGAAGTCAGAAGATGGTAGTATGAACTTTACAATCTGAACATGTAAAGGGAAATGATCTCAAAACCTTACTTAGAAGATTCAATAATTAGCAGTCTTTATTTTGGGCCCCCGAACATGGTACCAAACACGAGAATCCTGGAAGCCTTATCGGAGGTTTAACCTAGAAGTATTGACAGGGAATGTTACCGCTCGGAAGCCTCAAACTTTAGAGGAAGCCTCATTAACATAGCCAAAGGCTAGTGGATCAAGTAACAAAAGCCACAACTCGGTGCATGTATCAAGTGTTCATAAACGAAAGTTTGACATAAAAGAACTTTCAACAACAACAATTACCGCAACAACAACAACTACCGTAACACCAACACCAACAACCACTATAATAATCACCAACTACAACATAACTGAAGGCAAGAAGCTGTCAAAGCGTATGCTGCCACTCTTGCTGAGAATAATAGGTATGCGAAACCGTCCCTTGTGTAAGAAATGCACTCTGCATCACACAGGACCTTGCACTGTTAAGTGTAATATTTGCAACAAGGTGGGCCATCTGACTAAGAACTGCAGAAACAAAGGGCCAGCCACTGGAAGTAATCTGCTACCAGTGACAGTTACTTGCCATGCCTGTGGAGAGAAAGGGCATTATGCAAATCAGTGCCGAAAGACCACCAACAACAATGCCCAGGGAAGAGCCTACATGCTAAGGGATAGGAATGCTCATCAAAACCCGAACGTAGTCACGGGTATGTTCCTTCTAAACCAACATCTAGCTAGAGTATTATTTGATTCTGGAGCCGATAAAAGCTTCGTATCCATATCTCTTGCCTCTAAGCTAAATATTCCACCCATTACAATAGATACCTTTTACGATATCGAAATGGCTGACGGAAACTTAGTAAGCACAAACACCGTTATTCAGGGTGCAATCCTGACCTTGTTAAACCAACCTTTCAAAATTGATCTTATGCCGATTAAACTCGGTAGTTTCGACGTCGTCATTGATATGGATTGGTTATCCAAGTATCATGCTAGGATCATCTGTGACGAGAAAGTCGTCCACATTCCCATCGACGATGAAACGTTAATCATTCGAGGTGACCGAACTAAAACCCCACTAAATCTCATATCCTGTATAAAAATAGAAAGGTATATATCCAGGGGATGTCAAGTTTTCGTAGCCCAAATAATGGAAAAGAAGTCGGATGAGAAACGACTAGAAGACATACCGGTAGTCAAGAATTCCCAAAAGTTTTTCTTGAAGATCTACCTGGCCTTCCTCCTATTCGTCAAGTAGAATTTCAAATCGATTTAATTCCAGGAGCAACACCTGTAGCCCGAGCACCTTATAGATTAGCTCCTTCAGAAATGCAGGAACTATCTAACCAACTTCAAGAGTTGGCAGACCGAGGTTTTATTCGACCAAGTACTTTACCTTAGGGAGCTCCTGTCTTATTTGTTAAAAAGAAAGACGGATCTTTCAGATTGTGTATTGATT
>BQNB010131753.1:0-18735 GCA_026074375.1 Tanacetum coccineum | reverse complement strand
ACCTAAACCACAAAAGTCAATTTTCAGAAGAGAAAAAGAGCAGAAGAGGTCGAGCAACGCTATCAATTCCATAGGAGACATCGTGTAATTCCGTATACTTTAGTAATCATTCAGTTTTTGGTATTATTCGTTAACTCGGTTAGTTTACCTTGGCTAAATAATTTCTCTTGTATTTATTGACGTTTGAAGGCTAATACCTTCGGGTATTAGCCATTATTGTAACACCCCCAAATAGGGTCGCAGCGGAATAATGTGTCCGAGAGCGTTACTTCATAGATCAATAGCACAAGATATGAGAATGACCTCTAAAAGAGTTGTTTAAAAATACGATACATTGGATTTATTGAAATCGTTTGATACAAAGCACAACGGCTTAAATTGTTCAACATTTGATAACAAATATTTTAGATCATAACAAATATCCCTAGATGTAATGACTCTAAATATTTTATGCATGACTCCCCAAAAGAGTATCCCTAATGTATCCTTAGCACCTCGTGCCTCATTGACCTGAGAAAACATGATTTAAAACGTCAACATAAAGTTGGTGAATTCATATGTTTATGTAAATGTAATGTAGGACCGCAAGATTTCTCCGTGATTATGCAACTTGTGCACCCATCATAAAATATAACTTACATTACCCTAAGCTCATGACACTGAAGCTCGACATGTATGAATGCAATATAAATATTGCCACATTGCCCGTGATGATATTCAACCCTAAACATCCCAAATCCGACATGATATACATCCGTTAGTTCACTCCGTGACACTAGTGAGAGCTACTCACCCGGATGGAGATGCCAATTCCAAATAGATCTATTTATAACATTCACGCTCACACAAAGTAATTGACAGTTCATAATAATAGGCTCAAAGGGTTATCGCTACTTAGGCAAACATGTAATCATGATAAAATGTACACTTACGTCCAATTTGTAAAACAATGCATGTATCTCACCCCAAAAGTTGTAAATCATTGATATAGTAAAACATGGGGCTATGAACTCACCTTAGTGAATAAACTGAAGTATATGAATCAAGCAAATGAAAACGTCACGGATATGACCGAATGCAACCTAATTAAATATAAGTCGTATGAGTACAATGTATTTAATATAAATACTACATCACAAGTTATATAGTTACACCACCACCTAATAGTTTTTCTTTAGTTTAAAATGTCAAAACAATATTTAAATCGTACTTTATTGAATAAAGGTATATGTATTTGTACGAGTAAAATAAAGTGTTGTTTTTGTCCCACAATTAATTATTTGTTAATAATACACGTTTTAATATTATTATTGATTATATAATGACAATATATAATTAGTTTATTTGTTTTTATAAAATAGTGCACAAAAGTAAAAATAGTGCATACGGTTTTATAAACCTTATATATTTATCGTTTAAACTCCGTTTTTCATGTTATTTATATTCATGGCTTCGTATTAAGAAAATCTATCAAAATATCATATTTATAATATTTTCACTCCTTATGAACAGTAACTTTAATTGTTTTTATAAAATTATATAAAACTATTTTTATATAATTAATCGTCGTAACCTTCCAAAAGTCATAACTTACTCATATTTAATCCGTTTCGCTTGTTCTTTATATGTATAGAATCGTGACGAAATGAACTATTTAAGTAAAATACTTACTGAATTTTTAAAAATTCATGGTCAACTCAAAAAAGTCAAACAGTTTATAAAAGTATTTTTATAAACTTAAATCTTGTAAAACTCGTATCTTATTCGTTTTAATTCGGTTTCTAGTGATTCCTATGTCCATGTCTTCGTAATTAAAAGCTCTATTTAGGAAAATTGTTTCCCAACAGTACACTGTCGTGAACAGTAACCTATTTTTATAATTTTACTTTTATAAAAATACTTTTTAACTTAAACTTGTAAATAACGTATCACCTTCATTTTAAATCCGTTTTTCGAGTTTCTTACATGTTTGGATTCCTCATGGAAAGTACTATTTTTATAAAATACCCCCTTAATTTATCAGATCTGAAACAGTGAATATTTTTATAAAATAACTTTTATAAAAATACTTTTATACATTTAATTATTGTAAACTTAAAAATGCCATATCTTTTTCGTTATAGCATGGTTTTTCAAATTCCTTATATGCTTACGATCCTTGTGATGAGTACTAATAAAATAAAAAATAAGATATATGTGTTTACACACGAATTCAAATAGTAGGTAATTAAGTTTGAGCCTAATTATCTTTATATACTTCGTTTATATACTTTTCATTTTATTATACCATTACAAGTCCTCTAACTTATGAAATGACATAACTTGATATATCTTAAGTCCTTTATAATTTGTCCATAATACTTGTCCATGAGTAAGTGTCCTCAAAATCATTTGTTCATAACTTTTGTGTAATTAAAACTTTCAACACAAAATAATTTATAAACTAACCATATAAATTATTTAACACTTATATAAATTGTATACCTTCATTTTAAGTATTATTTAACTAATGTACATATAAAATTCGAACCATATATATCTTTGCAATATCTCATAATTTCATGAAAATAACCTAGGTGGTGTTTAACACATATAAGCAAGCATGTACATAATTAAATGAATGAATAGAAATGTTAAACTTTAAATGGACCTTAGAAAAGTGTATGAGGTTGAAAAACACAAGCTTATGCCAAAGCTTAAACCCAAAATACTTCCAAGAAGACCTTAGATGCCTTTAATATTAACTCTTGAACACTTGTATCTTGTTAGAATTAAATTTTATGTGAAACCCCAAATAATAACTTTGAGCCATGGGTTATATGAGCTAGGGGAGAGTTTGGTGTTTTATTTCTACTAGTGGATGAATGTGTGAGATAAAGAAACCTGTTACTTGTCTTATGTAGTAATGGTTAATGTAATAACAACCTTAAATTAACTCTAGTTAGGAAGTATAGTTAAGAGTACACCTTGTAAGAAAAATGTACACACTTCTCCTCCTATCCATGCATATGGACGCCTAGGATTTGATCTAGGGTACTTGAGACTTGACAATTTCTAGTAACTAGTGAAATGTAAGAGTCCTTTAGTCCCAGGTTGAGTTAGTTTAAGGAAAGTGATATTTTATAATTTATCATGTGCATGTAAAATGTATAACCGGCCCCATGACTTTCTTTTTGAATAAATGAGTTAATTTTTAGGTATTGGGTGTAATAGTGGGTATTGGTTTGAGTATAGATAGGTATTGGTGCTTCCGGGTATACCTAAATGTATTTTATTGCGAAACGTAAACGTTTTACGTAACCAATAAAAATAAAATATGAAAAGTTATAAATTATACCCTTAATAATTATATAACACTTGTTTGACGTAAAATTTTATTTGTTTGGTGTTCGTTTACGTTGAATGATGATTTTTAGTTTACGCGATTCAACTATACAATACTAATTAAAAGCAAACGCGCAAAAGCCTAAAAATAAATAGTGGAATAAATGAAATCGTAAATGACCTGAAAATGTGAAATGTTACATTCTCCACCCATTAGAAGAGCCTTGTCCTTAAGGCTCAAGTTTCAACACTTGATGAAGGTACGGGTTTAGTGAAAAGATGCGGATACTTCTTTTAAAATTGGTCTTCACGTTCCCATGTGAACTCAGGACCTCTCCTCGAGTTCCATCGAACCTTGGCAATTGGGATACGGCTTTGCTTTAACCGTTTGACCTCTCGATCCATGATCTCTACGGGTTCCTCTACAAAACGGAGGTTGTCATCCACATGAAGTCCTTCCAACGGAATGACTAATGGTTTGTCGGGATAACATTTCTTCAAGTTGGATACATGAAATGTATTGTGAATCCTGCTCAACTCTTAAGGAAGCTTAAGCTTATAAACAATGGGTCCAACCTTTTCCAGCACCTTGAAACGTCCAACATATCTAGGGTTTAACTTCTCCCGTTCACCAAAACCTACGACCCCTTTCCAAGGTGAAACTTTAAGAATAACTATCCCCAACTTGAAATTTCATCGGCTTACGCTTTAAATCGGCATTACTCTCTTGTCGGTCACGGGCAGCTTGCATTCTTTGTTTGATCTTAATGACTTTCTCGGTTGTCTCTTGAACTATTTCTGGACCGGTGTGTTAAGCTTGTCCAACCTCGGCCCAACAAACAGGTGAACGACACTTTCGTCCGTAAAGTGCCTCGAATGGTGCAGCCTTGATGCTAGTGTGATAACTATTGTTGTAAGAAAACTCAACTAGTGGTAAATGTTTAATCCAACCATTTCCAAAGTCGATCACACAAGCACGTAGCATATCCTCGAGAGTTTAGATAGTTCTCTTGCTTTGTCTATCAGTTTGTGGATGGTACGCAATACTCATATCCAAGCTAGTACTCAAAGCATTCTGAAGTGGTCTCTAGGAGTTTGATGCGAATCTAGGGTCGCGATCACAAATGATTGAGACAGGTATTCCCTGACTCGTGACTACCTCCTTTAGATGCATTCTCACAAATTTCTCCATGGAATCAGTTTCTCTCATTGGTGTAAAGATTGCAGACTTAGTAAGTCGGTCAACAATCACCCAAATGGTGTCATAACCTTGCGATGATTTTGGAAGCTTTGTGACAAAATCCATAGTGATATTGTCCCACTTCCATTGAGGTATCTTGAGTTGTACCAATAATCTCGATGGTATTTGGTGTTCAGCCTTGACCTTAGCACACGTTAAACATTTGCTAACATAGGTGGCGATGTCGGCCTTCATATTGGGCCACCAATATAGCTTTTTTATGTCTTGATACATTTTGTCAGAACCCGGATGGATAGAATATTTTGATTTGTGGTATTCGTGCATGATCACAATCCTTAAATCACCATAACATGGCAACCAACTCCTGCCATTTAAGCATAGAGTTTCGTCGGCACAGGGTTCCAACTTTTCCTTCGGTATATCCTTCCTGATCATACCTCCTACGTCTTCCTTCATGATTTTCTCTAGTTTCTGTGCTTCTCTTTGAGCTTTTAAAATTTATTTGGGGAGATTCAAACCAATAGTCATGACTAAGGCTCGAACCTGTAATGGCTTAATCCGTTCTTTACGGCTTTAAGGCATCGGCCACTATGTTTGCTTTCCCCGGGTGATAATGAATTTCACAATCGTAATCACTGAGCAACTCTAACCAATGACGTTTCCTCATGTTCAGCTCCTTTTGGTCAAGTATGTGTTGTAAACTCTTATGATCCGTGAACACCGTACGCTTGGTTCCGTACAAGTAGTGTCTCCAAATCTATAGAGCAAACACCATTGCACCAAGTTCCAAATCATGAGTAGTATAATTTTTCTCATGAATCTTCAGCTGTCATGATGCATAAGCAATCACCTTCTCGTTTTGCATCAATATCGCACCCAATCCTTTATGCGACGCGTCGCAATAAACAATGAAGTCCTTAGCTCCTTGAGGGAGAGCTAAGATAGGCGCGCTACACAACTTTTTCTTCAATGTTTGAAAAGCTGCTTCTTGCTTGTCACCTCATTCAAAGAAGACTTTCTTATGAGTAAGCTTGGTCATTGGCTTAGCAATTTTCGAAAATCATTCGATGAATCTTCAATAATAATCGTCAAGACCTAAAAATTGCCGTATCTCCGTAGGAGTCTTAGGAGATGCCCAATCTTTTATGGATTCGATCATGGCAGGATCCACGTAAATGCCTTGACAATCAATCACGTGGCCGAGAAATTATACTTTGGGAATCCAAAATTCACATTTAGAGAACTTAGCATACAATTCTTCTTTCTTAAGCAATTCTAGAATTGACTTCAGATGTTCTTCATGTTCTTTCTTATTCTTTGAATAAATTAGTATATCATCAATAAAGACAATCACAAACTTATCCAAATATGGTTTGCACACCCGATTCATGAGATCCATAAATACCGTCGATGCGTTCGTCAAACAGAATGGCATAACTTGGAACTCGTAATGACCATACCGAGTTCTGAAGTCTTTGGGATATCTTCTTCCCGTACTCAAAGATGATGATAACCCGATCGCAAGTCTATCTTAGAATAAACACTGAATCCTTGTAGTTGATCAAATAAATCGTCGATCCTTAGGAGTGGATAACAATTCTTTACCGTCTGCTTGTTTAATTCCCGATAGTCGATGTACATTCGAAATGATCCGTCCTTCTTTTTGACAAACAAGACCGGAGCTCCCCAAGGTGAGGAACTGGGTCTTATAAAGCCCTTGCCGGATAGTTCTTGCAGTTGCTTTGACAACTCTTTCATTTCTGAAAGAGCTAATCGATAAGATGCTTGTGCTACAGGTGCAGCACCAGGCATCAAATCAATTTGGAATTCCACTTGTCGAGTTGGTGGAAGACCCGACAATTCTTCAGGAAATACTTCAGGAAAATCTCGAACGATTGGTACGTCCTCAAGTCACTTCTCCCCTGACTTGTCTTCAGTCTCCTTTGCAGTAACATGTGCGAGAAAGACATGATGTCCTTTCAATAAATATTTCTGAGTTTTGGTGTATGAAATGATGTTCAAATGAGTCTCGTTTCCCTGATTGCTTCCGTCACCATGGACAATTAAGGTTTTACTTCCCTAGGGAATACGAACGATGTTCTCGGCATAAGCTATTATGGCATGATACATTGACAACCAATCCATACCAATTATGACGTCAAAACTTCCAAGTTCTATGGGCATCAGGTCGATGTTGAACGGATGATTTAGTGAATTCTCTAATGGCGAGCAAATTTGATAGCGAATTGTCCTAGGGCGACTAGTGATGTGTCTCGGCTTTTCGGCTTAGAATTTGGTATAAGATAATGTCAACTTTATAGTAAGATGGAGTAAAGGTCTGCTTAGTTGCCATGGTTACTAATTCAATTTCTCAAAGTAAACGCGTTTTACGAATACGCACACAAAACTTTATTTTTCAAGGATGTAAGTAAAAATAGATTTATTAACAAATGTTACATGGTGACTACTCTCAGCATGACATAGTCTTTTCTGAATTATACATAGGTGATCAGGCTATGTATATTTGAGGGCTAACGATGCGATACTCATTTTCATCAAAATTGTGTTATGTATAAAGAAGTATCAAATAGTTTTTATAAGATGACAAAATGATTCACAAGGTGGATGTAAGGTTGTTGATAGGATGGCAATAAAATGGTTTGCGAGAAATCGTATGATGGTTTACAAGACAATATCTAAATGACTCATGGGGTGTCAATAAAATAATTTATGTGATGAAAAATGGTTTCATAAGGTAAGAACAAGATAATTCATGAAGTGATAGTAACATAGTTTTTAAGATGATTTCAAAATAGTATATAAGATGTTAAGAAGGTAATTTATAAGGTATTCGTGAAATGATTGAGAATAGTTTATAAAATGTTAGTTTATTGGACGATGGTAAGATAATTTGTCAACGATAGTAAGAAGGTTTATAAAATGGTAGTTTATCAATTGATAGTAAGGTAGTTTGTTAATGACATCGACTTTGTTTATGAGGCGATACTAAAATTGTTTATGAGATGGTATCAAAATCATTTTCGAGAGAATCACGCGACCGTTCATAATGTAATAGTAAGGAGTTTATGTTGTGGTAACTAATTGTTTATGAATTGATAACAAAATAGTTTTGAAAATTGACCATGGAAACAGTTTATGAGGGACAACGAAATGTTTATTGTGTTATAGTAATATATTTCATAAATTCATAATGTTTTAGTAAGTGGTTTGCATGAATAATTAGAGAATTGGAGTAGATTGGCGGAAATTTCACAATACATAGATTTGATAGATAATTTGAAATCGTTCAGTACGACAAAAATTTAAGAGGAAGTACATTGAGATTCTTAAAGGATATAGACTCTACGATAGTTCAAACTTAAGTTTTACTAGGTAATAGGTCTCTCATTAGATGTTGATGTTAGACATCGTGGCGTTAGAGTCTCCACGAGCTTTTCCTTTCTAATATATGTCCACACGGTTCTGAAACTTCATTATTGGATAATTACTCTTGTAGTGTCCCAGACTTCCACACTCATAATAGGTGAGAGTTCGTTAATTCCTAGCAGTAGTAGGTGTTCTACAATTTCGGGTTATGTGGCCAACCTTCTTGTAATTTCCGCACTTTACAGTACATGGTCCATTATGGTGAAATTTGCACTGGATGCATAGAGGTAGAGATCCAGCATATGCCTTCTTGTTGATTGGTCTAGTAGTATGTGCTCTAGGCACCTTATGCCCTTTGTTTTGTTGGCTCGAGCTTCCATTGTGGTTACCTTCCCACTTCCTCTTGTTGCTAGCATTCGCTGCTACCTTGTCTTCTTCTCGTTTGGTCTGACTTATTAACTTGCGGGCCATGTTGGTTTTTGTCTCATAAATAGCAATAGCCTCAATAGCATTAGCCACTCGTTGGGCTACAACCTGATCAATTTCCTCAACACTCATCCTTTGATTAACAGTTGTCATTGTTCTTCAAAGTTGAAAGAGTAATAAAATGAGATTAGTTTAATTATCTAAGTCGTGCTTCGAAAATAGAGTGTTGTGAGATGATGTATGGTAAATATGAATATGCGCTCATGGCATAAATAAATGATGGTAAGATATCATATTTGATAGCTTATGTTTAGGTAGCGTTTAGGACCTTCGAGCTTATCGTACTACCTCGTCTAAATAAATGTTCCAGTATTTATATAATAACCCTTTTATAAATAATTGTAGAATATACGCAAGGCAGGGTAAGTATATATATAAGACCAATAATAATATACTTAATATATTATAAACACGTATGTGAACCATGCAGCATCTAGTATACCCAACTAATGCAACAAGTGATGTATGAATGAATGTCCCATGAAAATCCCTTTGTATGATGCAATGTTTGAAAATGGTTATAGTCCAAGTAAAAACATTTGACCTGATTCTCTATAACTTTGGCTCTAGATACCAATCTGTAACACCCCAAAATAGGGTCGCAATGGAATAATGTGTCCGGGAGCGTTACTTCATAGATCAATAACACAAGATATGAGAACGACCTCGTTTAAAAATACGATACATTAGATTTATTGAAATCGTTTGATACAAAGCACAACGATTTAAATTGTTCAACATTTGATAACAAATATTTTAGATCATAACAAATATCCCTAGATGTAATGACTCTAAATCTTTTATGCATGACTCCCCAAAAGAGTATCCCTAATATATCCTTAGCACCTCGTGCCTCATTGACCTGAGAAAACATGCTTTAAAACGTCAACATAAAGTTGGTGAATTCATAGGTTTATGTAAATATAATGTAGGACCGCAAGATTTCCCCGTGATTATGCAACTTGTGCACCCATCACAAAATGTAACTTACATTTAATTATTGTAAACTTAAAAATGCCATATCTTTTTTGTTATAGCACGGTTTTTTAAGTTCCTTATATGCTTAAGATCCTTGCGATGAGTACTAATTAAATAAAATATAAAATATATATGTTTATACACGAATTCAAACAGTAGGTAATTAAGTTTGTGCCTAATTATCTTTATGTACTTGATTTATATACTTTTCATTTTATTAAACCATTACAAGTTCTCTAACTTATGAAATGACATAACTTGATATATCTTAAGTCCTTTATAATGTGTCTATAATACTTGTCCATGAGTAAGTGTCCTCAAAATCATTTGTTCATAATTTTGTGTAATTAAAACTTTCAACACAAAATAATTTATAAACTAACCACATAAATTATTTAACACTTATATAAATTGTATACCTTCATTTTAAGTATTATTTCACTAATGTACATATAAAATTCGAACCATACATATCTTTGCAATATCTCATAATTTCATGAAAATAACCTAGGTGGTGTTTAACACATATAAGCAAGCATGTACATAATTAAATGAATGAATGGAAATGTTAAACTTTAAATGGACCTTAGAGAAGTGTATGAGGTTGAACAACACAAGCTTATGCCAAAGCTTAAACCCAAAATACTTCCAAGAAGACCTTAGATGCCTTTAATATTAACTCTTGAACACTTGTATCTTGTTAGAATTAAATTTTATGTGAAACCCCAAATAATAACTTTGAGCAGTGGGTTATATGAGCTAGGGGAGAGTTTGGTGTTTTATTTCTACTAGTGGATGAATGTGTGAGATAAAGAAACATGTTACTTGTCTTATGTAGTAATGGTTAATGTAATAACAACCTTAAATTAACTCTAGTTAGGAAGTATAGTTAAAAGTACATCTTGTAAGAAAAATGTACACACTTCTCCTCCTATCCATGCATATGGACGCCTAGGATTTGATCTAGGGTACTTGAGACTTGACAATTTCTAGTAACTAGTGAAATGTAAGAGTCCTTTAGTCCTAGGTTGAGTTAGTTTAAGGAAAGTGATATTTTATAATTTATCATGTGTATGTAAAATGTATAACCGGCCCCATGACTTTCTTTTTGAATAAATGAGTTAATTTTTGGGTATTGGATGTAATAGTGGGTATTGGTTTGAGTATAGATAGGTATTGGTGCTTTCGGGTATACCTAAATGTATTTTATTGCGAAACGTAAACGTTTTACGTAACCAATAAAAATAAAATATGAAAAGTTATAAATTATACCCTTAATAATTATATAACACTTGTTTGACGTAAACTTTTATTTGTTTGGTGTCCGTTTACGTTGACTGATGATTTTTAGTTTACGCGATTTAATTATACGATAATAATTAAAAGCCTAAAAATAAATAGTGGAATAAATGAAGTCGTAAATGACCTGAAAATGAGAAATATTACAATTATTATGAAGATCTGAATGTTTGGTGTTTGTTTATCTCGATTTCTTGATTTATCGTTGAGTGCTTGTTTATGTTTATCAATTTATACTTGTTTACGTGCTTTTGTATGCGACCTATCATTCAACTGGATCTAGTGAAATGGACCAAGTAGATCTAGAGTCCGGGATAGCTCTCTCTATATATTAATCTATACATCTAGAATCATAGTTACACAAATATTATCCTTTTAAGTCTGTGTCTAGGATACCCTTCGGGCTTAACTAGTTAATTGGATATTGCCAATGGTTTATTGATCGTGCTGACTAGCAGGTGACCTAGATAATCCAACAAGTAACATTCTGATTCCATTGGATAGTTGGACAAGTGGACTATTAGTGTATAAATTGCCATTAAGCGGTAAGTAGGTAAAGTCTATATGAGCTAGGGTTTAACAAGATCACCATTGCTTTAATCCCTAAGATAGATTAAAATCAGCAAATAAGGATGCTTTATGCGGATGCTTTAATTGTGACAGAATTATTGTGTCTAGGTCTTAGGATGATGTAACGCCTAAGTCTTAGGAATGATATGCCACCTCGAGAGAAGAAATCATTGCACTAAATAATGGTTAATACAGTTTTCTTATATAAAGTTCGACCGCTCTTTCATCTTTTGTTAATTAGCTTGCGTGGGTTAAAGTGCCTTGAATTGATTATAGACACTAACCAAACCGTGCCAGTCTCTCAGGATGAAAACCTCATTTTCCCGTTAGAATTAGGATTTAGACTGACATAGGTTTAACATAGGTTTGGAATAGAATAGAATTAACATAGATTAGATAACCAAGATATTAATTGAATTGATAGATTTAACCTAGCTTCAAGTGTTCGACACCCTACTTACCACGAAACTACTACCGATCGGGTACACTGCCCGTTAAAGTGTTGTTTTTGGTTTAGTCGGCAAAATATAAATTTAAAACTTGAATCATCTTAAATATACCATACAACGTCAGCACATCAAACTTTAAAAAGGAGCAAGTTCATTCCCGCTTTCTTGGCAAAAATAACTATTTCATTAGCGATCAAACTTTCGTCCAAGCAATGTTTTGAAAGGCTCAAGGCGTAAAGGGCTTATGGAGTCTTGAGGCGAGGCGCAGACCAAGGCGCGAGCTTCATGAATATGAGACACATTGAAATTGAAGAAAATTTTAATAGTTTATACGACAAATTCAAACCCAAAATATCAAGCAATGTATCAAGATTCATGCCATGATGAGATTTCATTATCTCATGCTAAAAATAGAGGGAGGGGTCCATATGTCTGATACTTGAACTAAACGGTCAAACACTCAAATTGTTTGATTTAGTTAGTTTCTATGTAGTTTCTAGATTAGCTTTCATTAACATATAAGGCCGCAAATTAAAAAAAGTTCTAAAATTCATCACCTCTCCTAAGCGCGCCTAGGCCCAAGGAGTTGCGCTTTTTGTAAGCCTTATGCATGTGTGGAGCCTCGATCTAAAAACAACTCTAGAGCTTAAGCCTTGAGAGCCTTGGAGCATAGGCGCGCCTTAAGCACGCTTTTTAAAACTACGCGTCAAGATTTGTCTTCCAGCTAAAAATGCAGTCTGATTGGGACTAATCCGATTAGAAATAACCCGACTAAGCCTTGAAGCGAATAACTTTGATAAGACTTTATACATGCACCCAATGAGACTTTTAGGGCGATAGTCGCTTAAATAAATGGTGTCTGAATTTTTTGGAACAAGGACAATGAATGAAGCATTGCAACCTCTTGACAATCTACCATGGGCTTCGAAGTACATAATTAAAATTAAAAAAAATTCAAAATTAAATATTTCAGTACCTCTTAATGAATTTAAACCATCTGGACCAGGGGACTTAAAGCTACTACAATCCTACACGGCTGCTTTAACTTCCTCCATGGTAAAGGCCGATTCTAGCATTGTCACATCCTCTCTGTCCAACCTATGAAAGTAATCACTTCGAAATTTTGGTCTGATAGGTCTTTCTTCATGCAAACGGCTTGAGAAGTGATTGAGAGCAACCATGAAAATTGAGTTAGGATCTTCAACCCAAACACCATTTAAATTCAGCCCATTAAGATTCTCTTACGCCTATTTTTGTTTACTAAAGCATGGAAAAACTTTGTATTTTCGTCGCCCTCACATGCATTCTTGCTAGATTAGATTTCTTACATGATAGTTATACATTTAAGAATGATTAGGTCAAAAAAGGTCTTAGGAATACATCGGTTGCGCCGCGTGAATCAAAGATTTCCCCTCTTTTTGATATATTATGAACACAAATATCTTATCCGTTAACCCGTTTACAGTAAACTAGCTACAAGCATTCTACAAGACACAAAATACATATGTCTATTTTAATATCAAGTTGATATGTACATGACCAATCATGTTTTCTCACAATCAAAAAGGAAATTTTACTCAGTAGACCCTACTATTGTGTTTATGAGAAAACATTACCGATCATGTTCGTATGAAACTGAGAGAACCTTAATCCTTATATAATAGTAGTATACTAGTATGTATTCATGAAGGGGTAGGTTATACATACTCCCTTAAAAAGCCATTCGTATCTCTCTTGTTTTTTTGGTTTTTTTTTATTATTTTTTATTTTTTATAATTTTGTTTATATTATAAAACTGTGAAACTGAAAGTGCGGAATAAAAGTTAGTATAAAGTTTAACGAGTAAAAAGTATGAAACTGGCAAAAAATATAGAAAAAAAACTGATAAAAAACTGTGTTCTACTGTAAACAGAGGCAAAAAGAATCTTCAATACCTTTTTAGTACTATTTTATACCTTCCAGTGGGCCAATAGCAGTACCCATTCATAAAAATACTTTAGTATTTATATGGTTCGATATCTTGTATCATTTGTTGGACGAAGGAAATCATAGTCATGATCATGCATATACATCCCCAGTGAATTGAAATGATTTTATAAGTAAAGATTCTTTTATTGCTTGTCGTGCAAAGTGAAACCTATGTAATGATGATAAAACACATCACACGTGTGTTCATACTTCGATCGATCATGCTTGAAGATTATTGATAGTTGTAGATGACCTAATAAGCTTTATTTAGCAACTTGAATCATCAAAAACGATTGGGAAATGAACCCGCAAACTGAGTCTAAAGTTAGTGCTGATGTCGTGTACTCAACAATTAAAACTGTTGGCAGTCGCGACCCCCCTCTTGCACTCGTTTTTGACCTAGTTATCGACCTCTAACCACAAAACTTATAAAAGGCGAATTGTAGTACTTTTGGCCTAGTTTACAAATGTATTTTTAGTTTGTCATAAGGTTGCGTAACGAACCTGAAAATGGACCCTAAAGTTAGTACTGCTGTCATGTTTTTTGACCAAGTTAATACTGTTGCCTGAATGGTCGACACCCCTTACTTTGGCCTTGTTTTTAGTAACTATAACGACTTCGAATTTCAAAACTTATAAAAGATGAATTATTGTACTCCTAGCCTAGTGTTAAAACCACTTTTTGTTTAAAATTTCATTGAGTAACGAGTCTAGGATTTGATTATAAACTTTTGCGTTTGTCCCAAACATTTTATAAAGAAAACTTAATTTTTAAATGCGTTTTGTTATAACTTTGTCAAATTGTTTAACACGTTTAGAGACCAAACTAAATGTCTATTGAATTAACTATAAAAGTACCCACGACCTAGTTCCTAAATTATCTGATATCGTAATTTACATATTTGATTGTAAGAGATTATGACCCAATACATTTGGCGAATTTTCATGAACAACCACATTTTAAGCAAGTAATATTTTCTCGACTCAATCACAATACTAAGGACAAGATAGCATACATTTTAGTATATTACATGATTAGTAATATGCGTATTATTCATTTAGGTGGCGGATAGAGTTGCATCGTTTCCCGTGCTTGCACTTATTTGATATTATCTTGCTATTGCATCAAGGTGAGTTTATAGTCCCAACTCTTTTACTTTTTCAATCGTTTATCAAATCTCGGGGATGAGATCATGTTTGTTTTACAAAATGGATGCAAGTAAATTTTAATTCAAATATTACGAGTTTGCCTAAGTAGCTATAACCCACTATGCCCATCATCATGAACTGTCAATTGCATAGATGTAATTGTTAATTGCATTATGTGAGCGCGAATGTTATGAATAGATCTATTTGGGATTAACATCCCCGTTCGGGCAAGTAGCACTTGCTAGTTTACCGGTTGGCCGGAAAGGACGAATGTATACCATTTGGAATCATAGATGTTACAGGTTGAACATCTACATTGGGCACCATCATTCATGTGTATTTGATATACATACATTGTTTTAGCTTCAAGTGTCAATGGAGACTTAGGCTATTCGTAATACATTTTTGTGATACTTTGTATTTGTTACTTTTTTACACGGGAAATCTTGCTATCCGCTTCATTCCAATTTATAAACCTATAAATTCACCAAAACAATTATTGTTGACAGTTTATTTAAACATGTTTTCTCAGTCAATTAAGGGTAGTCAAGGTTTACATTGGTGTGTCGTCTTATGAAGTCATATTATTATAAAGATTTACGTGCATTACATTTTAGGATATTGTTATGTTGTGAAATCTTTACATTATTGAGTTAAACAAGTTAAGCCTATGAGCTTTGTAAAGAACCATTTATGAAATCCAATGTATCAGTTTTCAAACGACTCTTTTAGAGGTCGTTCTCATAACTTGTGCTATTGATCTATGAAGTAATACCCCTGGAACATCATATTCCGCGGTGGCTTATTTTGGGGGTGTTACAGATTGGTATCAGAGCAAGGTTATAGAGAACCAGGTCAAATGTTTTTGCTTGGTCTATAACCGTTTTCAAACATTGTGTCATTCAAAAGTTTTCAAAGGGACATACATACAAACAAGTAGTGTTGCATCTAGTTTGCATCTAGTATACATACTTACATGCCATGTATCATTTTAGCATTAGTTGAGTATACTAAGTGCTTACATAGGTTATATACGTGTTTATATTACCTTACGTATATATTACTGATTGTCCTTTATATATATTATACAAGTTTTATTTTATGTTATAGATTTTCTATGTCATCAGACAATGCATCGTCCGCTGTTACCTATACATCCGTATCTTCTGATTCAAACGGACCATCATCATGGGGTATTCCACTCGTAAATACCGGCGAGCTTCCAGAGATGGACCCGTACGAGGAGGTTGCCCAACAGGGGCAGGCATACCCACTGTCACCTGCCTATGTACCTGACCTCATAGAGTTAGATGAGCATGTACAGTTTATGTTCCCGAGCCAGAGCACTCGGAGTACCATGCGCCATCAGATGATGACATTCAGGTCGAGGATCAACCTTATGCTGATGATGCTTCACCGACTGCTGAGTCACCTGGATACATTGCTAACTCGGATTCGATGGAGGAGGATACTAATGCGGATTCTATTGATTATCCAGATAAGCCCGAGGATAGCGAGGAGGATGATGATGAGGATCCCGAGGATGATCCCGAGGAGGATCCTAGTGAGGAGCATGAGCCTGAGGATGATGACGATGATGATGATACAGATGATGAGGATGAGGAGCCCACTAAAGACGAGGAGGAAGAGGAGCACGTCCCTAACTCGGCTACTGTCTGGGGTACTTGTTGTTTGACCCTCATTCACCTCCGCTGGGGTTACAAGGGCTTTGAGATTGACGATGGTCTGCTCCTTTACCTAGATCACAATTAGTTAGGGTCCCTTTTTCTCAGTCCATTTCTCTATGGCTTGAAAGGCTTGTCCGACTTGAGCCACCTATGTCAGCATCCATGGAGGCACGCATTGGTGAACATGTTGCCGCACCTATACCACCTACCAACCCTGCCTATGATCAGGCACCATTAGGTCATAGGGCAACCATGATCGGTATGAGAGATGACATCCCCGAGGAGGACATGCCACCTCAGAGGAGATTTGTACTTGCTGCTCCCCCACCTGGGTGTGATGTAGTAGAGAGTTCTGCTGCTGCTACTGCTAGAGCACCTAGAGGTCAGTATGGTTTTGTTGATACTGTTGAGGCAGGACAGAGTTTAATTTGTAGTCCTGGTCATGATGGCCAGACTATTGCTAGAGCTGCTGACAGAGCAGAGGATGTTGGTTATGCTAGAGCTTTACAGGCTTCTGAGCATAGGATGATGACTTCCATTGAGGAAGTTAACTTGAGGGTCAGCTACCAGGCACAGGTTCACAGGAAGGAGAGTGAGGATTTCTACACACAGCTTCTTGATGCTCAGACTGACCGCAGAGACATTAGACTCGAGATTGATATAGTGAGACGCCAGAGGACCGCTTACGAGACAGAGTTGCATGAGGTACGCCAGGCTTACCTTAGTTCTGAGGCCTAGAATAGGGCATTATTAGCGTGACTTAAGACACTAGAGACTTACATGAGTTGTATGGAGTGGCAACGCCAAAGAGCTAAGGATGATGCAGTCAGACAGATGATGCATACCCATGTACTAGAGGCTAGAGCTCAGATTGATATGGTGGAGGACACCGGCAGTAGCTATTAGTTGTACTTTCACTTCTAGCTCTCTTGTATAGTCTATTAAGTTTTATGGGTAACTCCCAGCTAATAGACTCTAGGATATATTTTCATTTTCTGTACTAGATCATTAGTGGTCACTTTGTATCTAAACAAATCATATACGATTCGACATTATGTCATGAAATGTTGATGTATTATTGATTTCATTTTATTCATTCTCCATTGTGTTGTGGTGTAATTATTATTATCATATCCATTTGTATCGACATTGTAATTATATCTCACGTACATTGTATTATTGTAATTAATAGAATCATGCCTGTAACAAGACAAGGAACAAACGACGCCATGACTCTAGAATCCATTCAAGCTATGATCGATCGGGCAATCCAAAGAAACTCTACCCATACTTAGGATGACGGAATCCAAAGTTTGGGTGGAGGAATCAGAAGGCCTGTGCAATCTGCACGTGTCTGTTCCTACACCGATTTCATGAAATGCCAACCCTTGAACTTCAAGGGAACTGAAGGCGTTGTTGGCTTGTCTTAGTAGCTCAAAAAGATGGAATCAGTATTCTACATTAGCGGCTATACCATTGACAATCAAGTGAAGTTCGCTACCTGCACTTTGCTAGGTGCTGCACTAACCTGGTGAAATGGTTATGTGAGGACTTTAGGTCATGATGTTGCCTATTTTATGACTTGGGGGGACTCTCAAGAATAAGTTGACAGATAAATATTGTCCAAAAGGTGAAATCAAGAAACTTAAAATTGAACTGTGGAATTTTAAGGTCAGGGGAAACGATGTTGCAGCTTATACTTAGCGTTTCTAAGAACTAGCCTTGATGTGCACCAAATTTCTTGCTAATGAGACCAAAAAGGTTGACAAGTACATCAGTGGACTTCCTGATAACATTCATAGGAATGTCATGTCTGCAAGACCCAAAACTCTTGATGATGCTATCGAGTTGGCCAACGACTTGATGGATCAGAAACTACGCACTTATGCAGAAAGGCAGAATGACAACAAGAGGAAGGCTGATGATTCATCAAGAAACAATCAGCAACAACAACCCCACAAGAAGCAAAATGTAGCTAGGGCATACACTGCTGGCCCTAGTGAAAAGAAGGCTTATACTGGAAATCTACCCATGTGCACCAAGTGTAATTACCACCTCACCGAGCAATGTGCACCCAAGTATGGAAACTGTAAGAGGTATGGTCATACTACCAATGATTGTCGGGTCAATACCAACAACAACAAGAAAAAGAATCAAAAGGCAGGGGCATGCTATAAATGTGGTAACATCGGGCATATAAAGAGGAATTGCCCAAAACTGAAGAACCGTAGGAATG
>BQNB010131752.1:3021-16332 GCA_026074375.1 Tanacetum coccineum | reverse complement strand
GCGAGTGTTTTATTTGCACTCGACTAGTATATTGTCTTATGAACTAAATGTAGTCAGTTTGTATTTTAGTTTATGATTCAGTTCAGTTTTCGTTATCTCCCTAAGTCTTATAGACTTACCGTTCTCAGGTTCATGTTTTGCAGGTTTGTAAGATAAGACCAAGCTATGTGTTAGTTAGGGTGTAATGGTTAAAATGGTGCAGCTCGTGGGTTAGGTAACGAGCTTTTCATTTCCATCATTTGTTATCAGTTTGGAATGCCCTAAAGCAAGACATTATTAGTAACAAGTTTTTATAGTAAAAGTCATGTACTTTTCATTGTTACAATTTTTAAAGGGGCGTTTGGAATAAGCCCGTTTACATGTGAAAGTTACGCTTCTGCTTATTTTATTAACGTATACAGATTTTTAGACATGTTATATATTATAAATGAAATGAGTTATCAAAAAAAATCTGGGCGTTTCAAGTTGGTATCAGAGCGATAATGGTTTGAGAGATTTAAGTATCCACCATTGTAAGGGGATAAACTTAAACCGATTGCTCGATGTTGAATACAGAGTTAGGTGCATCGCACGTTTATATGTTTATCAGTACACGGATTATGATTATCTAGATTGTAGCTATTTGGCTCATGTTTGTTAGATATGTAGTTCATGCTTAGCGATGCATACCAGTTGATGTGATTAGCAGCGTATATCAGATTATATGAGTTTCCAGATATAGACATGTAATGCATAGTACATCTCTGATAATAGATAAAGTTTCAAATCATGAACCATATGTTTACGATATAGATGGCATGCAAAATCAATATGCATTGATAATATAGCAGCATGTAGTTAGTATTCAGATGAGATCATGTGCAGTTATATGATACATTTTAGTTTTATAACTTGGGGTAATTTATGATAGCAATAAGTTCATGGTTATATGATGTGATTATTATGATGCCTGATCAACGTACTAATATTCACATGATATGGCATGAAGTTATCATGACCATGATGGCAATATAGACGACGTGTTTAAGTGATGAGAGTAGTATGACGTCTGGCCAACGTGATAATAGTTACATCATATAACATGGATTTATTGGGATTATTAATGTCTCGAGGAAATTTATACAACAGAGATGAGACATAATCTTAACAATGCCTTGAAAGTAGTAATGCATGATGAAAAATGCCATGATAGCGGGATGAAAGATGTAGCCAGAATAAATCAGAGCTAGTTAGAAGTTTATCTTTGTCATGACCAGTAGCGAAATAGTCGCTCAGTAAGCGAAACAAGTTAGAATGCACAAGGTTAAGTGCATTATTAGACCATGCTTAGTAATCTAGTATTGATAGAATCAATATATGTGCAGTAAATGTTAGCCAATCAAAATGATAGAGGCGAAATATCAGCAGCAATGAATCATGATTAGAACCAGAATTATAAGAAACACAAATCATGTTAAGAAGTGCAGGAATGTCATAATCTAAACTTAGCATGCATCATAATATGTGCTATATCTGTAATCATGTTATCTGACCAGTAAGCGATTAGTAAAAAGAATGCTCATGAACAGATGTACATAGTTCAGCAGCAGATTAAACTTCAGAGTTCAGAAAAGTGGCATCATAATAGCATAGCAGAATTAGCGAGCAGTTCAGATATGGTCCTTAGAACATGGACGATTTATAAACAGATAGACAGATCTAGTACTTACTAGCAGAAATAAAAAGGTTAATGAACCTACCGAAACATAAAATAGTTTAGAATGCCTTATAACTATAAGGATAATAACATATAGATTACTTGAAATGAGTTTCTAGAATATCATATTTAAGACTCACAATGAGCGTAGAGCCGTGTAAGCTTAGAAAGCATAGTGACTTGTCTTATTAAATAGAATAAACTAAGTATGCACGAATAAGATAATCATTTTTCTACCAGTCTCAGGAACTTAAGGGAACATAAATGATTAAGAAATGCCTTTATCTAGAATTAGGCATTCGACATGTAGTAAATTTTAGAAGTTTTAGATTCAGACCCAGAATAAGTAGTACCAAGTAAGTTCAGAAGTAATTATGGCAAGACTTATGGTCAGATAGAACAGTCAGAATAACATAAAAGTAATAGTTAAATACAGTCTAAGTGGGGGAGACTTGATGCCCAAACGTATACACGCCTAAATAGTCACCCCGAGTTAGTTCGTTAGGACACGAACGAAATAAGTGGGGGAGATTTGTAACATACCAAAATTGGGTTTTAGGTATGGTATTTTATTACCAGAATGCCATTGCGTAAGTTTGACTACGACTTTATAAGTTTGAATGTTTTGCGTGACTGGTTAGTCAAACTATAAGTATAAATATCAGGTAAATGGTTTTATAAAGTATTATGTGGCCCAAGTATTAAAGAAAAGAACTTGAGGGACCATTCTTGCCACAAGTGCAAAGTTATATTTAGAGGCTAAAATTACATGAATGCCCTTGGGTCTTGATAAATCATAAATCCAAAATTTATCTAAAAAACACACGTGTATGTGTGTGTTGACAGAGTCGTGTTTATCACGAGAGAAAAAAGGATGGAAGAGCTAGAAAACCCAAGAATGAAGAAATCATCAATTATGATGATTCAAGATGATTCTTGAGATGTTGGTGATAGATATATGATGCTACAAGAATTCCTAAATAATCCCCATCAAAGGTATGAATTTAATTCAAGTTAAGATTTAGAATTTTAGGGCTTTTAGTTAAAAAGTATGTTATTGAAGAATTTAATCATGTTTATCATGTTAAGTACATGGTTTATGATCATTGATCATGTTAAGTATGTTTATGAATTAAATGATGATTAAAATTCAGAATTAATGAAGTTGGGAGTGGTTGTCTAGAGAATTAAGCTAATTCATGGTTTTTGATGAAGTTCATGTTTTGTGATAATCAATAAAGGGGTGTTTGGCTAGAGGTTAATTTAACACCTAAATAAGCAATTTTGGCTTAAGGCCTAGAGAATAATGACCTAAACATGTTTAATAAGCTGTGATATAAGTTTGGTGAAGATTGTGATAGCTTATTATGGGTTTTGGGTCGTTTTGGTGATGTTTCATAATGGGACAGCAAGGTGTGCAGAAATTTGCACCAACTTTAGAAAATCATAAAAAATAACCGTAGCTCCGTTGGAGATGTGCCTTATATTTCTGGAAAGCTAAAAGAGTCTACTTTCTAGCAAAAATATTTCTAGGTCATGAAAGTAAGTTTAAGTAGGTCAAAACAGCAAATTACAGTAGATTGTCCAAAAATCAGCAAACATCCATTTTGCAAAAAGTTAGCGAAAATGATGTAACTCATGTGCACGGACATTATAGAAACTTCTAATGACTATAGAATGATATTTTTATGTTTTTAGGTGATCTTGGAAATCAAGGAATGCGTAAGCCAACTGAGGTGAGTAACGGTATAATTTAGCTCCGTATATAGGAGCATTTCATGTTTAGTGCAAGATGGTAGTAGATTAAGCGTGCTTAGTATATCTATATATCTTGTTATATCACGAGTTATATGCAAGTCAAGTATTCACGTGACCTTAGTGGTCAAATATGCAAGTCAAGTATTCACGTGACCTTAGCGGTCAAATATGCAAGTCAAGTATTCATGTGATCTTAGTGGTCAAATATGCAAGTCAAGTATCATGTTGACACATGTGGTCATATCTAGAATCATGTCGACCAATGTGGTCATATTCAGTGTCATGTTGACTCATGTGGTCATAACTAGTATTATGTTGACCCTAGTGGTCCGCTTCAGTGTCATGTTGACCCATGTGGTGTTATTCAGTATCATGTTGACCTGTGTGGTTATATTCAGCATCATGTTGACTCATTAGGTCATATTTAGTATATGTTGACCCGTTGGGTCATATTTAGTATTGTGGTGATCAGTTAGGTTATATTTGGTATTATGGCGACCCGTTGGGTCATATTCAATATGTGTTGACCCATGTGGTCATATTCAGTATATGTTGACCCGTTGGGTCATATTTAGTATTATGGCGATCCGTTGGTTCATATTCAATATATGTTGACTGTCGAGTTATATTTAGTATTATGACGGCCCGTTGGGTCATACTCAGTATTTTGTTATAGCTCAGCTTCAGCATCTAGCTAATTTCAGCATTATGTAGTAACTCAGCTTCACTATGATGTTATAACATAACTTAGGTACTCAGCTTAATTTTAATAATTATGCCTTAGTTTAGCTTCAATATTGCATTAAGTATAGTTTGAGTATCTAATTCAGTTTAATGTCATGTTGCAATCATGCCCAAGTATTTAGCTCGGCCTTAATTTATATATCCATATTATGTGCGAACAATTCCAGACTTAGAACAGTTTAGTAATAAACTTAATCTCAGTCAGTATGTGCTTTACGCACTCAGTCAGTTATGTACACAATATAGTACTACAAGTACTCAGTCAACTTTACGCACTCAGTCAGTTATGTACTCGATATAGTACCACAAGTACCCAGTATGTGTTTTACGCACTCAGTCAGTTATTTACTCAATATAGTACTACAAGTACTCAGTCAGTATCTGCTTTACGCACCCAGTCAGTTATGTACTCAACCAGTATAGTACTACAAGTACTCAGTCAGTATGTGCATTATGCACTTAGTCAGTTATGTACTCAGCTAGTATAGTACTACAAGTACTCAGACAGTATGTGCTTTACGCACTCAGTCAGTATGTGCTTTACGCACTCAGTTAATGATGTACTCACCCAGTATAGTACTACAAGTACTCAGTCAGTATGTGATTTGTGCACTCAGTCAGTTATGCCATCAGTCAGTTATGCACTCACTCAGTTATGCACTCACTCAGTATGTGCTTTACGCGTAAATTATTATGCTTATGCACTCGACCAGTATTTTGTGTACTCAGTTAGTATATTAAATTATGCACTCAGTATTTTGGCTTTATGCTTATGTTTCAGTTTATATTTTAGTTTATGATTCAAATTAGTTCAATCGTCGTTATCTCACTAAGTCGCAAGGACTTACCGTTCTCACTCTAGATTACTAGCGTTAGACGTATTTTCAGTCCATATATACAGGATTTTACAGTAGTATCACACATACGAGTCTCTCTAGCACACACGTATCATCTTTCACGAATACTAGATTCTCTAGCAAGTCCAAACAATCTAAGCGTTAACGCACCATACTACGGCGCTTTGTCACAGATATTCTCAGCATCACTCCCTGATTTGCACGTCTCTACGCTCGCGACTCATGCATTATGTTAGCGTCAAAACTCAACCGGCTGCACAGAAGCGTCTTATCCACACAACACTGTGACACACGAGTACTTTAGTCCTTAGACAGAATCTACGGATATTCTCACGAACACATTGCGTTAGTCGAACTCCCGTGGTTAGTACTCTCAACTCTCTAATTCTCTTCTCACAGACATACTCAAGATATGTCTTCTTGCTCAATACTCTATAGAGTCGCGCTATAAGTTGCCCCCAAATCTAAAGGTGAAGGCAAGTCAGTACTAACACCAAACAGATCTCACAAGTTTTACTCTCCTTACATTTCATGCGTCGCCAAACCCTACTTGTATTATTGCAAGCAAAGCTTCATGTACCCCTTGAATAGCCTACTAACTTCTTATATCTCTTTGTTGCCCCAATCGGAATATAGATGCTATACTGCCAACACCTAGTCATCAGGTTATACATCCCTAATCAATGTTTAAACAATGCACCTTGATCAACCACAGTGACACCACGATGTAAAGTGGTGGGGATGGTGCTGCGATATCGATAATCACTCGCGCGGTCCCCAAAACTTACGCTAAAGGCCGCTTATTACCCGATATTATTACACCACCACACACATAGGTTCCGATGATATCAACAATCAAGTGGTATCTCTCACATGACTGGCAAATATACACACTTACAGCTTAGTCAATTAATTATTCTCACACACACACCTTCTTGAGACTGCTAGCATAACTAACCAATATATTTAACCACTTTAGAAAAACACTTGGCGCGCGATTTTTCCATCTATATGAAAGCATACTCAAGCAATAGCATCAACTTACATAACAAACATCATCACTCCAAGTGTCGGACCTATTCGTACATACTCTATACAGGATAATTCACCGATCAAATCAAATCATAGTAACGGTCTCTACAGCATGCGAACAGACTTATACATACAAATACAACTGGTCTAGGTACAACTTCTAGCGACAACAGAACAATAGCACTATCGAGGTTCATACATGCATAGTAAAAGCGCGAGCACCATTATCTCTTACACGACCTCACAAACAACACAGTTTCTGAAACCTAACAAGAGTAAAGGTGCGCGGGTTAAACATGACAACTCACCTTTAGAATGAAGTGAGGAATAAGATCGAGTGTGTGAAAGAGGCACACTTGAAACGCTGTCATGGAAAATTTCCGAAAGCGCCCTAAGTTCAATTATCGTTCGAGTATAAGTAACTAATACTAATAACATATAGAAATAGCTATAACAGCGAGCAATCCCATCTAATTGTGTTCTGAGTGAATCTAACGTACATAAATCGACATTTGATGGGGAAATAAGAACCATGTATATGAAGCGCGTATAATGCGTCAGTCACTAGTTCTCAAACAACATCAATTTCGTCCATTGTAAAATTAACTATGTAGCGTAAAGTTTAACAGGGGGATCAAAGTTATCAAATCATATGATTTACAAGTGGGATTCGCAAAATAGTTTGGGAAAGAGTCTTCATTAAAGGCGCAGAGGAACGTGTATGACCGGCAGTCTGAGATGGCGAGGAGCGACGGACTACTCTCGGGTGGGCTCTAGATAAGTGGGGTGGCACGACGGCATGAGGATAACTGTGAGATGTGTATGGGTAAGCGCATCTTACACTCCTCTTGTATTAAGAGTGTCTGGTGCGGATGCGGTGGAGTCTATAGGAGCTGCAGTATAGAACTGAGCGTTGTTCTAACACACTCGTTCGCGAGTATAACAGGCAATGGGTGCGAGAGATATTAATCTATCTGTGACTGCATTGCTCACGGAGTAGTGATACGATTTTCACATTGTATCTAATCTCATATGTCTCACGGTGAGAATATACTCACTACTTGAGTTTATGGATCGTGTGCGAGTGGGTTAAATGTATTATTGACAATCCCGATTATCTAGTGCTTACACAACTCATTATCAGACTTATATGCTAGTTAATCGTAAACCCCGGAGAACTTGGCGGTATCCTATTACAGTCTCTCTACGAGCTTATACGAGTGTTAGTCACAGGCGAGATTCTTAGGTGGCACGTGCCACATCACACGTATTCTTCTAGGTATACTTATAGAAACAAACAGTTGAAGCGTCATATAGAATGATAGTTATGACCAAACCTATACAACCTGGAGCCCTAACATCAGGACACTCTACATCTATATTGTATAACTCAGTACTATATATATTCTACATAAACACGGTAATTTACATACCGATTTAAAAACGTAGAGGCTTTGCTCGGACTCACACAACGTCTCTCCCTGTTACAGACACATATCTCTTGATTACGAGACTTTCTACCTTTTTTGGAAATTCCTTGCGCGCACCATGGACACCCATCTAGAGGAGACGATCTCATGCGTCTACACTAGTATTATAACATATATCATAGCAATATACATATATGACAATTGTCTAAAACTCTCCAATTTAACAAACTTAGTACACAATACACATTACTGTATATGACTCATATTACTTTTGTATACTATAACATAGGTAAATTGTTTTCTTAAATGTTTTTTAAACTATATATAAATTTTTCACAAACTCCTCCTCACAATCATTTATATTATTAAAGGTCTTATATAATTAAATAGTCCATTAGTCCATATTAGTGTGTCACTAGATTTTTATCTCAAAGACTACAGATTTTAGGGGGGGGGGGGGGGGCATGCCCTCATTGTCCTCGCGGAAGGTGAGACGGTAATGGAGAGAGGAAGGAGAAGAAAGAACGTGGGGAGACGGAAGTAAGGGGGGTGGGTCGCGTCAGTCGGAAATCAGAAGAGTCAGGAAACACGAAACGCGAAGAGGATCCAACACAAAGCAATCAGGAACACCTAAAACCGTAAACCGGAGCACTAGATTCAAAGACGCGGGTGGCAGAAAAAGGAACGGCTCTAAACTAAAACAAACCAACCTCACAGATCAAGTAATGGTCCTCCACAAAAAAAAAAACCGGGCGGGGCTGGGTGTGGGGGTGGGGGGGGTTGGGGGGGCTTAGCCGATCGCTCCGTTCTCGGTAATTAAAAGGAGTTGTTATCATATAAATGATGTTTTCCAAAATAATGTCCCTGGTGATGAACAGTAACTTTGTTATAAAATATATTTTATAGAACGAACGCGCGGTAATTAACCGGTAAGAACGATGCATTTGTCGTATCGATTTCGTATAAATCGGGTTTGATATGCTATATATATGATTTTCGTGAGTTTTCTATACCTCTTTTTTGGAATCCTCATGACATGTAGTATTAAAAAATAAAAAATATATGTTTTTAAATCTCCAAGTTAAAACAACCATATCCATTATTAGAATATATTTCATTTATATAAAATTGTTTTATATAGTTTTTAACTTATAAAATTATCACAAAAATGCCTCCACCAATCCATTTATAATTAAATCTTTCTTATATATTTAATAGTCCATTAGTCCATATTGTCTAAGATTTGTCCAAGATAACCTTTCTCTCCTCAGATAAGAGTCTGAAGAAAAAAAGGGAAAGTAGAGTAGGCAATCACATCCTCATAGATTAAACGTAAACGGTACATCCCCAAAAATCACGAAAAAACTCAAAAAATGAGTACTAAGAGCCAGGGAGAAGGGTCTCGCTTCAACGATCAAAGAAAAGACTATGAGTCCAAATCGAGAATTAACAAGGAGACGCTAAGTCGCGAGAGCTGAGGGGGAAGTGGCGAATCACTCAGAAGCGAGAGGATCGGATACAAGTGGGGAGACATCTGCAGAGAAAAGCATCTAAGTGTTCTATGCGGGGGGGGATTGTGGGGGGTGGGGTGTGTGGGTTTTTTTTAGTGGGGTGTTTTGGAGGTTGTATGTAGGTTTGAGTGTATTGTGGTGATAATGTGGGTTGTTTGGGTGGTGTTATGATGTGTGGGGTTGGTTGTTGTGGGATTGGGTGGGGGAGGGGGTGGATTGGGGGTAGGGGGGTTTGCGTGTAGGAGTTGTTGGGGTATTGTGTGGAGTGTTATATTTTGAATATGGTTGTATTATTCGTTACCTTATAGTTGGATGTTGTAACATGTATTTGAAGTTAATTAAGTTTAGTAATTATAGTTTGTGAAGAAGCGAGAGTGGATAACACTTTGATTATGATCTAATTAGCAACATTTAAAGATTCGTTAAAAGACTATTAATGTAATACCCATATTAATACGAACTTCTTTCCGCCCTTCTAGCTCTATCCCATAAACGGACGCATGGAAAACCACTAGTGCAATGGGGCTCGCAACTGACGATAAGTCCACCTTGCGACACGACGAAGCCCCACCACACCCAGTGGAAAATCGTACGGCACATAAGAAAGGAATCTATGACAATTTCTAGTTCACAGTAAGCGTAGATGAGTACATAATCTTAATCAGACTAAGATAATGTGTTATGGAAGTGTAGAATCGATGTTTGATTAATAATGTTTTGGTTGGTTTGGAGTTTGGGGGGTGTTGTTTGGTGTGTAGGGAATGGTGGGATGGGTTGGGATTAGGGAGTTTGTGAGGTTGGGGGGGGGGTTGGTGGGTTAGTGATTGGGGGGGGGGGGGGTGTGGGGAGGGGGGGTGGTGTGGGGGATTGGGGGGTGGGGGGGGGTGGAGGGGGGGGGGGGGGGGGGGGGGGGTGGGAGGTGTATTGTGATGTGGGATTGGGTTTCTTGTATGGTTGTGTTTCGGCACTACCTAGAAAACACACTGTTTTTCCCTTAAAAAAATTTATCCCACCTCCTCCACATCATTTAATAAAGACGTCTTCATCTATTATACTCGACCATTTAAGTCCATAATTCAAAATATGCTACTAGAAATAACATGTCCACCTAATCCTCGCTAAATAACAAAAAATAAGAGTACCAGGAGAGGATTATCGGAACAAAAACGCATAATACACGAGCAAGTGAGAAGTTAAGAGAGAGGAGAACAATGTCAAGAAAAAATAGTAGCATCAACGATAACCACACGGAAATGCATGCAGCCCACTCCTAACGTCGAGGACTCTACAAGACACAGATTCCTAACAAAAAAGCAAGGAATATATCAAAAAGCACAAACAACAGAAGGGAAATCAACACTTAGCAAATAGCTACATTCTGTCGACATCAGGCCGTCAACGCGAGGCCCTGTGGGGTATAGTGAAGTTTGTGTGTGGTTTTTCGGGAGTGAGTATTTGGGGCTATGGGGGGGGGGGGGGGGTGGGGGGGGGTGTGGGGATGTGTGTAGTGGTTGGTGTGTGGGGGGGGGGGCGGTGCTATTTCAGATTCGTGAAAGTGGTTTAGGGCGAGAGATTTTTGGGAGGGAAACATCTACTAAGCAAAAATCCTTGATAATCAATATCATGAGACTCCTTCACAAAACAACCTTCGAATCACCAACTCCAAAGATATTACGAATCCGCGCACATGGTTTAAGTCTACGCAACCTCTATTACTAAATGGTAGGAAACCTTAAATCTCTAAAAACTATCATTGCTCTAATACCGACAAGACCATAGTACCCGGGGAATCATACTTCCCGGTTAATATACGTATTATATTATATTATATATATTTGTGAAGAATTTCCTTTTTACCTTTTCCCTCAAGGGTGCCTTGGTAATTTTTACCTTGGAAGCGTAACTTTTACAGGTAAACGGGCTTATTCTAAACGCCCCTTTAAAAAAATCATAACTATGAAAAGTACATGACTTGTACTATAAAAACTTGTTATTGATATTGACTTGCTTTGGGGCATTCCAAACTGATAACAAATGATGGAAATGAGAAGCTCGTTACCTAACCCACGAGCTACACCATTTTAACCCATTAGGCCCTATTAGACACATAGCTTGGTCTCATCTTACAAACCTGCAAAACATGAAACAGAGAACGGTAAGTCCTTGCGACTTAGTGAGATAACGACGACTGAACTGATCTGAATCATAAACTAAAATATAAACTGAAACATAAGCATAACGCCAAAATACTGAGTGCATAATTTAATATACTAACTGAGTATACAAAACACTGGTCGAGTGCATAAGCACAATAATTCAAGCGTAAAGCACATACTGAGTGAGTGCATAACTGACTGAGTGCATAACTAACTGAGTGCATAAAGCACATACTGACTGAGTACTTATAGTACTATACTGGGTGAGTACATAATTAACTGAGTGCGTAAAGCACATACTGACTGAGTACGTAAAGCACATAGTGCCTGAGTACTTGTAGTACTATACTAGCTAAGTACATAACTAACTGAGTGCGTAAAGCACATACTGACTGAGTACTTGTAGTACTATATTGGTTGAGTACATAACTGACTGAGTGCGTAAATCACATACTGAATGAGTACTTGTAGTACTATATTAAGTAAATAACTGACTGAGTGCATAAAACACATACTGAGTACTTGTAGTACTATATCGAGTACATAACTGACTAAGTGCGTAAAGCTGACTGAGCACTTGTAGTACTATATTGAGTACATAACTGAGTGCGTAAAGCACATACTGACTGAGATTAAGTTTATTACTAAACTGTTCTAAGTCCGGAATTGTTCACACATAATATGGATATATAAATTAAGGCTGAGCTAAGTACTTGGGCATGATTGCAACATGACATTAAACTGAATTAGATACTCAAACTATACTTAACGCAATGCTGGAGCTAAACTAAGGCATAATTACTAAAATTAAGCTGAGTACCTAAACTATGTTATAACATAATAGTGAAGCTGAGTTACTACATAATGCTGAAATTAGCTAGATGCTGAAGCTGAGCTATAACAAAATACTGAGTATGACCCAACGAGCCGTCATAATACTAAATATAACCCAACGGTCAACATATATTGAATATGACCCAACGGGTCGCAATAATACCAAATATAACCCAACGGATCACCATAATACTAAATATAACCCAACGGGTCAACATATACTGAATATGACCACATGGGTCAGCACATATTGAATATGACCCAACGGGTCGCCATAATACCAAATATAACCCAACTGATCGCCACAATACTAAATATGACCCAATGGGTCAACATATACTAAATATGACCCAACGAGTCAACATGATGTTGAATATAACCACATAGGTCAACATGACACTGAATATGACCACATGGGTCAACATGACACTGAAGCAGACCACTAGGGGCAACATGATACTAGTTTTGACCACATGGGTCAACATGACACTGAATATGACAACATTGGTCAACATGATACTAGATATGACCACATGTGTCAACATGATACTTGACTTGCATATTTGACCACTAAGATCACATGAATACTTGACTTGCATATTTGACCGCTAAGGTCATGTGAATACTTGACTTGCATATTTGACCACTAAGGTCACGTAAATACTTGACTTGCATATAACTCGAGATATAACAAAACATATAGATATACTAAGCACGCTTAATCTACTACCATCTTGCACTAAACATGAAATGCTCCTATATACGGAGCTAAATTATATTGTTACTCACCTCAGTTGGCTTACGCATTCCTCGGGCATTCCTTGATTTCCAAGATCACCTAAAAACATAAAAATATCATTCTATAGTCATTATAAGTTTCTATAATGTTCGTGCACATGAGCTACACCATTTTCGCTAACTTTTTGCAAAATGAATGTTTGTTGATTTTTGGACAGTCTACTGTGATTTGTTGTTTTGACCCACTTAAACTTACTTTCATGACCTGGAAATATCTTTGCTAGAAAGTAGACTCTTTTAGATTTCCAGAAATATAAGGCACATCTCCAACGGAGCTACGGTTATTTTTTATGATTTTCCAAAGTTGGTGCAAATTTCTACACACCTTGCTGTCCCGTTTTGAAACATCACCAAAACGACCCAAAACCCATAATAAGCTATCCCAATCTTCACCAAACTTATATTACATCTTATTAAACATGTTTAGGTCATTATTCTTCAGACCTTAAGCCAAAATTGCTTATTTAGGTGTTAAATTAAGCTCTAGCCAAACAC
>BQNB010131751.1:0-12937 GCA_026074375.1 Tanacetum coccineum | reverse complement strand
GTAATCACTTTCTTGCTCAACATTAACCACCCAACTGTTTGGTTTTGCTTAGAGAGTTCGAAAATCACAACAAATATAGCTTGCTTAGAGAGTGAAACTGATTTTTAAGGGGGAAAATTAAACTACAATCTTTTTGGGTGAGGTGGGCACCAAACAAAGATACCTGCTGGTTTTTGAGGTTGTTTTTTAGTGTTTTTTTTCTTCATGTTTTGAAAATTCCGCCCGTCGCAAGAACTTGCTGATATCGCTCGAATGTTAGAGGCCTCGGTGTAGTAACGCCGGCAACGGCGTTGCCCGGCGTTACTACACCGCTAGGCGGCGTTTTCCAACGGCGTTGTTTCCGGCGTTGCCGGCCAACGCGCGTTGGGGTTGATTTAAAAAAAAAAAAAATTCATTTACGCCCCCTAAACGGCTATATACTAGTTTTAATTTTCCTCCTTATTTTTAAAAAGTTACCAAACACCCCCTAAAGGCTAGTTTTATTAAAAAAAAAAAAAAAAATTAGTCGCCGGGGCGTATTTTTTTTTTTATGAACCATATTTGGCGCGAAGTTGAAGAAGCATCGGAAGAAGATTAGTCGCCGGGGCGTATTTTTTATTTTTTTCTAATTTCGGTATTTTTTTTAATGTGTGTTTTTTTTAGTATTGTGATGTGTATTTGAATTTTATGAATGAAATGGTTAGTTTGTTAAAAGAATGAAATAATTGTTTAGGGGGTTTTATGAAAATAAAGAGGTGAGTGGTGTTATTTGGTGTTATGATTAGGGGAGTGGTGTTGATGTTGGTGTTATGCTGATGTGGCGCTGACTTGGCAGCAAAAACTTGGTGTTGCCAAGTTATGATACCTGATGCTCTTATAACATTTTTTACTAATTCTTTTTGTTGATCTGCTCGTCGCAAGAACCTGTTGATATCGCTGGAAATGTATGCTTTATTATTTTTATTTTTTTTAAATTGTTGATAAATATGTTGTAAACTGGTTCATTATGAGGTCGATAAATGCTTATTCTAGGTTTCTTATTCTTAAAAGAATGTACTACTTCACTATGCTTTTTCAGTGTTTTTTTAGGTTAAATAAATAAATCTATCAATTTTTGTGTGAAGTTTTTGTGGATTTATCTAGAGAAATGTTTTATCCAGTTTGTTTTAGGCTGATTAATCTATCTTTTTTTAAAGATGGAAAAAATTTTAAAAAAAACTAATTTTGTTTATTTTGACAATAATGTATGTTTTCATGTTACTTTTTATGCTGATTTTTTGTGGGTTTACTTTTGTTCATTTTTTATACTATGTGCTATTTCCCACCGAATATTATTTGCCATTTTGATTCCACCTTGTGTTTAATCCAATCTACCCAAAATTCATTTCCCATCTACTAATATTTAAGGCTATTCAATTTCATCTACGTGTATTTACAAGTTTTTGCACAAACACCACATTGTGATAATCGAATCACTTATATACTCTTTTCTGTTTTTTTGCAGCACTGAACACCGCTTTCCTACCAACGGCAATCTTGTTACCTCTGCAAACCCACTATGTTTGCTCCAAGTCCTGATGAAAACGATCTGCTTTTATTTTTTTGATACAAGAGCAAAGCAGCCATTTTCTTGTTGAAATGGGTGATCTCTACAGTTAAAAGGTATAATCTTACTATCTTTTCTTATATCTTGTTACCTTATAATCACTCATATAAAAAAAGTAACTTAAGAGGTCTACATTATCTTCATAAATATATATGACCAATGTTGTCTTTGCTCAATGTCAACACAAGATTCACTTGTGTTCTAAAAGTTTACATTGTTTGTATCCAGGATTTTTAAGACCCCACCACAATATTGCTAGACTCTTTATGACATGGTTTACTTTTGAAGAACCTACTCTTGATTGATAAAAAACTTGAATATTCTTGGTTAAGAAACGAGAGAACTGAGTTTTGAGGAATGAAATAGACAAAATATATGATGCCTGTGTGTTGTGTAAGGAGGAAATCCTTTTTCTTTCGAGTTTTATTTATTTCTAGTTAATTTATAAATATCTATGAGCTACTCTATTAGTAATTTATTCCATTTTTTCATAACACGTAGGATGTTTAACTTCTGACTTAATCCATTAAAATGAGAAAGAGCAACAATGTGACAAATTCTCAATGTGTATTATAACTAGTAAAATTGTGATGAAAACAAAACAAATGATTTAAAGTCTTGGTTCATGCTTCTTGTATAAGAACTCCAAAATACTTCTTTGAGACCATCTTAGTCGTCATGCACCTACGATACCCAAGGACCACATGCTTGATACCTAATAGTTTTTTTTGTACCGGGTTTAGGTAGTCAAAAACCTGATCGATCTCATATTTTCAGGCTATATGCTGCGATTTGTTTGCTTATTTTTTGCAAACCTAAATATTGTTAGCTAAAGTGTAACATTGATTTGAGTATATAACTACCCAAGTTCTTTTCGCATATTTTATAGGTATGGTAAGAAAGAAACGATTTTCAATTCTATTAGAAGTAGTAATTGGTTAAAGACTTTGGAATGTTAATTGGATAAGAATTTGTGAAATTACCTAAGAAAAACAGAAAAAGTTAATCTATGCTAACCAATCAAGATTGTATTGAACATTATTATAACTTTCAATGTTTTTAATACCAACCCCCAACCGCCCACCCAAGAGTAAATTACCATTTGGATTTAAGGGTGGCTGGGGAAGATTAGGGGAGATTTGAGGATGGTAGAGGAAGGAACCCGATGAGACCGCGTAAATGTAAGTTAAAAAAATCCGGCTTCACCGGATAACATAAACAAGGAAAACCATGACAATAGGCAACCCGTTTATAAATGTTTAAACACTTTTCTCCACTTCAAATGTACAAGTCAACAAATGTTTAGATAACATGTTCTAAATGTACAAGTCAACAAAGGCGACCCGTTATAACGACACAAGTCTAAGGGCCTGTTTGTTTAGTTTTTTTATTAAGTCATGTAAAATTAATGTGTCTGTCTGTATATATGTTGTCTGTTTGTAGATGAATATATGACTGTTTGTTTTGTGTGCTGAATATAACGTCTGAATTAAAGAAAATTACTTTTATACACTAAAAAGAAGTTATGCAGGATTATAAATGAAGAAATGAGAGGGTAAATATGTAAAATCATAAATTAAGTCATGGACTTAATATGGAGACCCTCCCCCTCATGACTTTTTCTAGAAAGTCATTTGTTAATTTTAAGCACAAAACAAACAAGCCTTTAGTGACTTAATTAATTTACCAGTTTTTCAATTAAGAGTCTTTAAGTCTTTATCAAACACTACCTAAGTGTATTTGTAAATGTAAAATATGTAAAAGTACAAGGAAAATCCTTAAAAAGCTTTACAATTTTTATCCCCTCGCGACTAACACAAGATTAAGTTGTGTCTGTTAGACAATGAAAACCTCGTAGGTATAATCTTATTAATGGCCATTATTTATAATGGTGAAACCCTAATACCCTAAACTCACAAATGGGCTTTGAGCTTATTTATTCACAATTAATCCCCCGCATCCGAGCGGGAAAATCGCGAAAGCTCGGTCTTAAGTACTAAATAGTAAAGAAAAAATAAACAAAACATTATTGTAAATAAAAGCATATAAGTTGACTGAAGTACTAATTCGACAACAAGGTCTTTCTACGATCTTCAAACTTGAAGTCACGAATTGATAAACCCGGATAAACCAATATAACCGATAAGGTGGTGAGGCCGGGGTATAAAAAAGGGGACGAACAAACAATATTCGATTCGTGTGTGGATTTGTGACCTTAACACAAATCACTAACACAAATCACGATTGTGTGAATTTGTGACCTTAGCACAAATCACCAACACAAATCACTAACAATTATTAATTATGAATCGGTTGTTTAAAGGTTTAAGCGGTGTAGTATTGATCCTCCGAAATAAAAAGAAAAGAAAAGGAACACATGGATATTGAACCAATCCAATAACTACAACTTGTGTTTGACTGTTTTTTTTTGGTTTGATTATTGTTGGATCGGTGGAAAAAAGGGTTTAAGAATAGGTATTGTTTAGCGGAGAGGATTAGTGTTTGACGGGGTGGTTTAGAGAAGGTGGCTCAACGTAGTCACCTAGGTCTGAGGATCAAACCCGCTCCGATACCATGTTAGACAATGAAAACCACGTAGGTATAATCTTATTAATGACCATTATTTATAATGGTGAAACCCTAAACCCACAAATGGGATTGGGCCTATTTATTCACTAATAGTGTCATGAAGAAGCAACGGCGATAGTGGTGGCAAATAGCGCATCGACATTGCATGTAGCATTGAACACATCAAGAGCATACTGAAAAGAAGAACCATGCGAGACAATACCCGTCTTCGACATTATCTTGGCCTGTAGAGTGCTCGTTTGCAGACGAGAGGCAAGAAAAGCGTAATGGTTTATGTCTCTTGCTGCCAAGACCACCTAACTTGATTGGGAGAGTGGCAAGCCGCCACTGCCAATCACCAAACCCCGATCCTGAAGCGGTAACAATCTTCTCTAAGGAAGCACGTAATGCCTAATCAAACTCAACTTGGGTCTCCAATAAAGACAAGGGAGAACAAGTCATAAAAGCATAAGATAGTTTCGCGACCCCAACACAATTGCGAAGAAGGACCTTGTTATTATTATTATTATTATTATTATTATTATTATTAATAGTAATAGCAGCAACACCAATAGTTTAATAATAATAATATTATTATTATTGTTAATATTAATAATATTATTATTAATTATTCTTATTATTTTTTAGTTTTTTTTAATTACATTACGTTAAGATTTAACCAAATACAATAACAAAATACATCTATTACAAGTAAAATATATTTCAACTTTTTAAATTAAAATCTCTTTGGCAAATTACAATTTTTTTTCAAAACATAATGTGAACCAAAATCCTTCTTGTAATTACACTTTGTGATTGGATTTACGTCTATTATGTCGCCCAATTATAGCTAGTTTGGGCTTAGAAGATACTTTAATCCCAACCAATTAATTCCAGCCCTTGTATGTTTCCTAGAAGGGCACACTATGTTTAATAAAATCCTAGGAACATCACACTATGTTGTTTCCTCACTAAAAACATATTTCCTTTGATTCAACACTATCTGGAAACTGATTTGCAATGGATCCAAATGAAATGGAATCAAAAGTCGAGCAAACAAAAAGAATAACATCGTTTTAAAAAGATTCTCAAATTTACAACATTTTGCATCAGGTAATTTGTATGGATTATCTAATTTTGTAAAAGCAGCGTTGAAAAAGGAGGAAGTAGATATTGGGTTAGTGGCAAAATTGATAGCATCATATGATCTGATTAAGGAGGTAGCGAAAGTTAGAGGATGCGACATTTATGTCAATGAGAGTACGAAGGCTGGTGCATTGGCTTTGCCGGCCACTACCTGTTTATCATATTGCTGAAGAAGCTATTAAAGTTGAATAAAGTGATGCCAGGTATGAGTGTTTTCTATTCAATTTTGTGATGACATATGTGTACCTAAATTTATTACAATGCATGTTGTAGCTGTTTGCACTATATAACAATGATTTAAAAACTTATCACCCGATTTGTGTTGTTTAGCATTAGTTATCTTTGATCGATGGACGCACACTCACATCACCGTTAAGAAATTTTATTGCTATTTGTGCAGAGGTTTTTATAGACTCGTGTGCAAAAGTTCCTCTGATTGAGGTATCTGTCACTTCTTTGACAAATTACATCTGGTGCACATTACAATACTTTTGACAAATTATAATTTCCTCAAGAACATTTTGCGAACCAAACAGACCCTTAGTTCTTTGGTTTTTAACATCCAAAAATTATGTTACACTTTGAATTTTGATCAAGTTAAACCAATCTGTTTTGTAGATTTTTATTCTTTTTAACTATTAATTGTTGTAGATTACTTATATTTATCATTTTAAGTTTTCATAGTTTGACTTAGTTTTGATAACACTGTAAGCTAATTAATTTTGTTTTACAGTTACCTCGAGATGACTTTTGCTATTACTGGGGAAGGACTTTACGAGGGCTGGACTGGCTCTGCAAGCAAATCAGTTTCATCTATGCTATTACTGGTGAAGGAGTTACCAAGGGGCTGAATTGGCTCAGAACAGTAGTCCTAACAAGGTACATAATCGAAACCACTCTATAATGATTCATCACACTTTAATCCATTTTTTGCCAAAAAATAATCTAATTATAGATTGCCAAATGGTATATAATAATATTACATCAGTTTGTTCAGAATTGCTCAGTTTTTGTTGAGCTTCTTCTTATTAGGGTTTTCCTGTGTTGTTATCTTGTTATAAAAAAAGCCAAGTATGTTTTCCTGATGGTGATCACTTGTTAAGAGGATTTTGATTTTACTTTATCTAACAACTCAAATGGATAAAACCAAAAATATCAATTCTTATATAGGAAAAAGGTTAAAAGTTGATTAATGATGAATTAATAGTTTCATTACGTATATAAAAGTATATGTGTTGAGTTTACAACATCTGCTTTTATTTACAATATTGTGTTTGTATTTTTCCCTTTTATAAGAAATATGACGGTATGCCCATCGGTTATACTTCCCAACCGACTGATGAAGAATTAATTGATTTTGTTGTTCTATTAACCAATGGGAAGGATATTTATCCTAACCGAGTGGGACGAGTAGATCTCTTCAACAGACATCCGGCTGCGATAATCCGTAAGTATCAATTATTAATTAAATTAAATTGTATATATACCTTAAGTAAGTTGTTTAATAATATTCTTAATTCTAATAATACCCTCAGGAGACTCCATTCACAGTGGCCATCCCCTACCCTGTATGCTTGGCACGTGCAAGTACTACTTGTTTTACTGCAGGGTACCTAATGAGGCAGAATATATGGTGGGATATGGTTATCACCAAATTCAAGATCAATTGAAGGGTGTCTGGAAATCAACCAAATATTCTGAAGTCTTGTCTTGCAACCTTTCTGACAACACAACACGATTGGGAAAAGAACAAGGATTTTGCTACAAGCCTCTCAGTTGTTAGAAGATAGTTATGTATGGCCTCGTAGACATCTCACACCAGAAGGTAATTGTAATTTCATTACTTAGTAATTGTATTATTTAGGATAATTAGCAAAGAGTTAAAAAAATGAGGGTGGGGGATAGTATTTACAAAAGGATAAGATTGTAAGACCACCGACCACTTGTTATGTATTAGTGGATAGTAGTAGGGAGATTGTGTCAAAGATCTTATGTCGAAATTTAAATAACCTTGTACAATCTCACACTTGCAATTTCTCTAGATACTCCTGTTCAACACCTTGTACAATCTCCCAACTACTATCCACTAATACATCACAAGTGGTCGGTAACCTTACAATCTTATCCTTTTGTAAATACAATCCCCAACCTCGATTTTTTAACTCTTTGCTAATTATCCTAAGTAATACAATTACTAAGTAATGAAATTACAATTACATTCTGGTGCTGGATATTTGCAAGGCCATACATAACCATCTTTCAACAATTAAGAGGTTTATAGCAGAATCCTTGTTCTTTTCCCAATCGTGTTGTGTGGTCAGAAAGGTTGCAAAGGAAGACTTCAGAATATTTGGTTGATTCCCAGACACCCTTCGATTGATCTTGAATTTGGTGATAACCATATTTCACCGTATATTCTGCCTCATTAGGTACCCTGCAGTAAAACAAGTAGTACTTGTACGTGCCAAGCTAACAAGGTAGGAGATGGCCACTGTGAATGGAGTCTCCTGAAGGTATTATTAGAATTAAGAATATTATTAAACAACTTACTTATGGTATATATACAATTTAATTTAATTAATAATTGATACTTACGGATTATCGCAGCCGGATGTTTGTCGAAGAGATCTACTCATCCCACTCGGTCAGGATATATATCCTTTCCATCGGTTAATAGAACAACAAAATCAATTAATTCTTCATTAGTCGGTTGGGAAGTATAACTCATGGGCATACCGTCATATTTATGATGAAAGGGAAAAATACAAACACAATATTGTAAATAAAAGCAGATGTTGTAAACTCAACACATAAACTTTTATATACGCAATGAAACAGTTAATTCACCATTAATCAACTTTTAACCTTTTTCTTATATAAGATTTGAAATCTTTGGTTTTACCCATTTAAGTTGTTAGATAAAATAAAATCAAAATCCTCTTAACAAGTGATCACCGTCAGAAAAGCAAACTTGGCTTTTTATATAACAAGCTAACAACACAGGAAAACCTAATAAGAAGAAGCTCAACAAAAACTGAGCAATTCTTAACAAACAGATGATATATTATTATGTACCATTTGGCAATCCATAATTAAATAATTTTTTAAGCAAAAAATAGATTAAAGTGTGATGAATCATTATAGAGTGGTTTCGATTATGTACCTTGTTAGCACTACTATTTCTTAGCCAGTTCAGCCCCTTATTAACTCCTCACCAGTAATAGCACTGATGAAACTGATTTGTTTGTAGAGCCAGTTCAGCCCCTCGTAAAGTCCTTCCCAGTAATAGTAGAAGTCATCTCGAGGTAACTGTAAAACAAAATTAATCAACTTACAGTGTTATCAAAACTAAGTCAAACTATGCAAACTTAAAATTATAAATATAAGTAATCAACAACAATTAATAGTTAAAAAGAAAATAATCTATAAAACAAATTGGTTTAACTTGATCCAATTCGAAGTGTAAAATAAATTTTGGATGTTAAAAACCAAAGAACTAAGGGTCTGTTTGGTTAGCAAAATGTTCTTGAGGAAACTGTAATTTTTCAAGAATTGTAACATGCACCAGATGTAATTTGTCAAAGAAGTGACAGATACCACAATCAGAGGAACTTTTGCATACGAGTCTATAAAAACCGCTACGCAAATAGCAATAAATTATCTTAACGATGGTGTGAGTGTGTGACCATCGATTGAAGATAACTAATGCTAAACAACACAAATCGGGTGCTAAGTTTTTGAGTCATTGTTATATGGTGCAAACAGCTACAACATGCATTGTAATAAAGTTTTAAAAACAACATACAAAAATAAAATCAGCAAGCATTGAACGCAACCAAGTTTTTGTAAAGAATGGGGAGCAAAAACTCACTTACACAGGTCATGAAAAGACGGTACAACATCATACTTGATTAGTCAGCAGTCATGTTCAACAACCTTTCGAACTCTTTTGTTGTAATGAAGCTTCATCTCACTAAATATTTTCGCCGCTTATGAGTTAGTAGGGGATTTGGGTTTAGGTCAGAGAGTCATACAGCACAACAAAATTTGATGGGAACAATAGACAATAATCAGAAGGCGTTGTTGGAGAAATTATCAAAATACTTTATGTTAAAATTATTTTAATTTTGAGTCTTAGGAAGGAAAAAAGGTATTTTGTTGTGTTTTGGTGTTTACCCACGAAATGGCAATTAGCGACAGTTTTTTTCTGTCACAAAGTCGTCGCTTATGAATCATTACTATTGTAAAGACGCGCCAATTTCGAAATTTTTGGTGGTTATTTATGTTAAAAAGGTGGACATGATTGAGCCATCACGACTGTTTCAAGATCTATCTGTTAGCGACAGACTTTCTGTTACAAAGTTGTCGCTGAATCGTCGCTATTTGCACCCTTTTGTGAACCAACAAACAGAAGTGTCGCTAAGGCCATTTAAAGGGATATTGTGACTATTTTTAAGGGTCACCATAGAGCCTATATTAAATCACTTATTTGAGCATTAATACGACGGTTATAACTTTTCAAGTTACAAGTATTGATCATGTTTTGAAATCCTTGTATAAGGATAAATCTTATTGGTCTTAATTTTTTTAAGACTTCTATTATTTTAATATCCTAAATCCTAAATGCATTATAAAGTAGTATAGATTACATGATAAGAACACAAATAACAAACTTCGCTACTTTATGGGATAAATACAATTGGTTCTTGTTATATGGGATAGTTACGAAGATATATTGCTAATAGTATACCTGAACTCGACCTTGTTAAGATCTCGGATTAGTCGTGTTCGTGTCTATTTAGGTTGGGTGTATTTGGAATCAGGGCAACATGAGTATGCTGCTTTTGATAATTGCCTAGTTTATTAAGTTTACATAAAGAAATTATAAAAAACTTTTAATCGGGTCAAACAGGAAGACCCGAACCCGAGTCAAACAAAGATTTTTGACCCAACATTCGACACTATTTAGAAATTAGGTTGCTCGGGTTGACCCGAATAGTCTAAATAAAAGTATTGACTTGAACAACCTGACATAAATAAACTTAATCGGATTCGACTTCGAATAAGGTTGGTTTTTTTACCACTTATTACGAGCTAAATGAGAAATATGTTAAATATATCACGACCAAACAAAAATAAATGCTAATAACAACCCCTTGAGACTTTCCTTGTTGTGCAGCTTTTCGAATTACTGACTCATAAATACCACCCACCTGCTCTCATTCTCCATCATAAACACAAGCAAACAAATATATATTATACTCACACACCCCAAACAAAAACACTCTCAAAATATTTGGTTTTTGAGGTTTTCTTTTAGTGTTTCATATTGATGAAGGTTGTTTTACCACCAAAAAATATTTATAAAAATGGAAAGACTATATAAACCTTAATACAAAAGTATCTTGGCAAGTTTTGATCTTTTGGGTTGTCGTTCTAAAGGAGTGGTGAATTTGAAATTCATCGGTAAAGTCTAATTTGATGCTTAGTTATCAAATTTTGGTTTTTGGTTTTGTATAAAAAAATAAACTAACGCAACTAGCTTATCTAAAGGAAAGCTAAAAACTGAACATATACTAAAGGGTGTGTTTGCCAATAAATCGGTGGTAAATAGTTAAGATTAAATTGGTGAACTAAAACTCAAACAAGAGTTAATTTATCCATACGGTTCCGTAATTCAATCTTAACTCCTATTTGCGCACATGATACCGTTTAATCTATATTCTAGGTCAAAATGTAGACTACTAGAAAGTTTTCTCCTTTCCAACGGCTTTTGCCCGTCAAACTAGATAAAAACATTCTAAGTACACCAACGGTCGGATGTCTCCCGTTAATGGCTACTAGACTAAGTTTACAAGGCACGTCTTACTTATCTTACCGTGAGCTAAAGGTTGGATGTCTCTTGTTATCGACTACTAGGCTAAATAATCCATTATCAAAAGCAACTAACCTAATCTCTAGTCAATATGCTAACCTAAAATACACACTAAAATCACTAAAACTTTCAACCGCAATCCTAACTACCTAATCACCAATTTCTAAACAAACATACGCAAACTACTCGCTAATTAATAAACAAAACTATGCTAAAAGCAACAAATAACGCGACAATAATAATAACTATATTAAACATGGCAATAAAAATTAACATACTAAAAATAAAAAGGTAAAAGTTTTAGAGATGACCAAACGAAAATAAAGATGAGAAGATGATAAAACTAGACACATTTCATAAGCTCCAAATCTCATTTCTTTAAACTCGATGGTTAACCCGAAATATATCCACTCATTACTTGTACTAATCTTCTTATATGTAAAAAATGATTTAAAACTAAATTTGGTTAACAATTATTAAGACTAATTAATAAAAGCTTTGAAAGAAGTAAATGCTAGGTTCGTTTGGTAAAGTTGAAATGATATTCATAGTTTCATACGAACAAAAGTTAAAAACCTTAATTAATATAAAAATCTAATTAATACTCCTTCCGTCTCAAAATTATTATCCACCGACAAAAAACACATAGTTTAATAAAAGTGAATTTATTATTGCTTTCTCAATCTTAATTTTTGACAGAATGACAGCTTTACCCTTAGCTAATTAATTAAAGTCTTCTTTATAGTTTGTAATAATAATTTCAAACAAGGGTAATATAGTAAATTTAGGGAAACTTCTCTATCTATTTTTAGTAGTGAGCAATTAAATTGAGACATCTTAAAAAGCAAAGACAATAAAATTGAGACGGAAGGAGTACATACTACTCTAGTCATTAATCGAGATGAATTGAAATAAAAAAGAATGATGAATGCAAAAATGACGTGTGTGATATATCTCTTGGTCCGAAGACTAAGGATGCAGGTGGTGATGTCGGCTCCCCTTTATGTCTAGTATATCCTTCATACTCTCAGTCTTATTTTTATTGTCAACGATTCTTTTTTGGGATGTCTTAATTTAATTGTCTACTAAAAATAGATAGGGAAGTTTGATCAAGTTTACCATATTACCTTTGTTTAAAATTACTATTACAAACTTTAAAGAAGACTTTAATTAATTAGATAAGGGTAAAACTGTCATTCTGTCAATAAGTAAGAAAAAAAAAATAATAAATGCACTTTTCTTAATCTGTGTGTTTTTTGTCGGAGATAATAATTTTGGGATGGAGGGAGTAATATATAATCAACGCATTCTCTTGAGTTAGATGGGTTCTGTCAGCCCTTTTCTTGATGGATTAAACTTGTGCAATTGGGCTGGACACTTTCAACTTGGACGGACTCTCAAGACATTAGTGGAGATTTTTGTTTAAGCTTTTGGGTTTTTTTCAGGCTTCAATACTTCGTGCTCAAATGTGCTCGTCCCGTGCCTACGATAACAAATAACATTTTTAAACGATATATGCACTTAAAATAAACATTTTTGCTATTTATTATGCCATAAATGATGGAATTTTGATAAAAAAAATATATGAATAATTTAACGGCTATCACACACATATATATATAGTGACATTTTCTTTGCAGAACCATTTTTTTGTACAGAACCATCTATAAACCGTTAGATCATTTAATCAATGCATGAGATGACTTGGGCCATTTATGTAATTATTTTAAACCACAAGAGTGTTGAATAAAAATAAATAAATT